>JACXIL010000171.1:3363452-3635062 GCA_014737365.1 Bombus soroeensis
ATATATATATATATATAGGGAATGTATCATGCAATCGATGACTACTAACGAGACAACTGCTAAGGAAATATTCCTTGAATAGAAAAAGTAGAACAAAAGAATTCTGTTCCATATTTCAAATTTGTTTTATTATGTAGTCTCAGTCTCGTTTCTAATAATCGTAAGAATAATTATACGGCGCTCTATATGATAATTATACAATAATTTCATCAAGTTTAGAATTTACACTTCTATTCAAAAAACTCATTGTAAGAAACATTAACTATCTATGCTGGAACAACATACTGTATTCTTTAATGCTGAGCATGGAGACTGTATCATCTGTGAAATATAAATATAACTAATTGTAAGAAGATTTAAAGAAAACTAACTAAAAAGGCTATAGTTTAAACGATTTTATCCAATTTTTCTCTCAACTTGTCATACATCCATACCGAGAAATATACATACATGCGCATGATTAATCGTGGCAAAACCTTTCTATTGTATATAAAATAATTCCATTTCATTAATATCGCCGATGTAGACGTAACAACGAGTAAATATTTTTTTATAGAGTATCCGACGATATAATTCTGCATCAATGACCAATAAAATCTATAAATATTAAAGCTCTTTCTCTAAAGTAAGACAAGTAAAAAAGAAACGGAGAATTTTCTGAGATTTATCACAATAAGATTAATGTATTAATATAAATAACCACAGTTATTGAAATTCTAAAAATGACTAGTTCTAGTATAACACATTATGTTTTATAGTCTGTCAAAAACGTTCACATCTATCTTGAAGTATTCTGGGTGATTGATCGAATATTGCGATTGTTCGAGGTTTGTCACGTGATGTACCGACTAAGTAAAGAAACTAGCTATTTAGCTCGAAGGACCTGCCACTAATATGAGAAATAATTTCCGGCACGATTGCTAAGGGCGAAGGATAATAAATAAACTAGCGAAGACGAGATTTAATTCGAGACAACAACCAACTATTGGCTAGGACAGGTGACGACTACAAGTATCGACTTTGTGACGAGTAACGACTAAGGACAACTAGCAACTAAGGATGGCGATTGACAACAAACTGCTTGTTTCTAAAAGGCAACCAATTTTGCAGCATCCCGCTCCAGTAGATCTGTAGCGAAACATACCCCTTGGGCGGAGATAAAGAGGTTAGTCGCTTGTTTGGCAACAGGGTAATCAGGTCAAAGGTCACCAGAAGATTCTTTGTGATATGACCATATGCTACTTTTCTAGCAAGAAAACAAACAATGATCTCTAAAGAGACGAATTTTTACCAAGTGACGCATGTGGGACGCATACTAAAATGCATAAGATGCTTCGCTATGTCATAAAGTCACCGTGTTGCATTCCTTAACACTGAGTATTAAATAAAAGTGAACAAAGTGGAAAAGATTTTTTTGATTATATAAAGTCATCGTTCGACGCAGTAGTCTCGAAGAAGAGAAAAAAAAATTCCTTTTTGTATGTTACATAACATCGTATGTAAATAACGTTAATGTCCATCGATTCACTTTCTCTCTTACTTCCCTCGATCTTCGGATCGCATGACACACAGGAACAGTGAACGAGCATTCGTCGAAAGGAGATTGTCCCGTAGCCGATCTATCGATCGATAGATCTCTGCGGGTTGACCGACAGGCCGATTGAAAACCGGTGAAAGTTGCCTGTGGTTCTCTGTATTCTGCTTCCATTGCCATCGATTCCGTTCATTTCTTTGCTTGACCGCGTGTTAGTGCGATTACAAAACCGCGAGCTTTTCTTCCCGTTGTCTGCCGATCAATTTTTCCTTCACTTCTCATTCTCAGCTCTAATTTTTAAATAAAATTAGCTATTTGATAAAATTATGAAAATGTTTCTCTATGTTATATCGTTTTTCTTTAAACGTAGTTGTTACATTGTAGCGACTCCCTATTATCAGACTACAAATGTTCCTGCATTTTGGAGAAAATTAAGAGGCCAATAATTTATAGGACGCATATAATGTGCAAAAATATATAACATATTCAAGATAGAATATTTATTATAATATTTAATAGATGATATAAACTTATAATATAAAAATGCACAAACATCCGTAGTCTAGTCGTTATTTTTATTTTCGAGATAAGCCCCTTTTAAATCGATCGTAGTTTCTATAGTAGTAGGCAGATTGTAGATGCTTATGCAAAATCAAATTTTATGCATACATCTTAAGAAATAGAACCTAAGCAGAGATTTTACTCGCCCACTAGAATTATAATGGTTACTATGGATATCTTATGTATTTCTGTATAGTATGTACATCCTGGATATTCTTGCATCTTTCAAATTTGCATAAATGCATAAACATCTACAGTCGAATAACAGGAAATTTATGTTGTGAATAAATTAAATGTTTTAGTACGCGTAAAAAATACATTATACATATAGTTAAACTACTGACAAAAAAATTGAAATCACTTATTCCATTGTATCTATACCCAGTCTCGTAAATTATTAACTTCGTTATTAATTCGACGTCATTGCTATGGATACTAATCTTTCTAAAATGATACTTTCTTTAGCTGGATATATTTTTTACGAAAATGTTCCTGAAGTAAAATATTATAATAGAATTTAATGAAATTTCATTTGTTAGAAAAATTCTATACGAGCCAATAATTTACAAATACGAAAATAAATGGAAAATAAAATTTTAAAATTATAGAAGGAGTCATTGCTTTCCAAAGAATCTTCTAATGGTGTGACTTGTAGAATTTTTTTCTATCAAATTTCGTTGTTTATTAGAGTCGAATTAAAAATTAAAGAAAATTCTCTCTTCTACATTCCTTAACCATTTCTTATAACATTTTCGATAACGCGATGTTTTATCTACTAACGCTATTGTTCTTAGTAATTGTCTTATCATTGTGATTACCACGCTCGAATAAAATCAAGTACATTGCTGAGGTGTTTGTAATTTATAGAAACGATTTCTCTCTTAGTCATAGTTACAAAGATTTAATATACCAGATACCAATGTTTTATCGATCTCGAGAAACTAGTATAAATCTGATTGCAAAGAAATATTAAGACTAGGGATAATAAATGAATCTAGCGTTTCAACGATGTTTCATGTACTTCGTGGTTGATTAAATATCGATTGTTTATAAAGATTGAGTAAAAGTCGAACGTATCGAAGAAAGGTGCTTACAATCGTTATCTACATTCTATATCATAGGAAAAGAAACCGAGTGAAATTCCACTTTCACCTCTCTTTTAAACTGGCTTCCCGCTACGAAGAAAGAATCATATCACTCTTGTTGGACATTCGTGCGCACGCGAGATATTTTCATATAAAAGATCTTTATTTTTATTTTATTAACAATACAATGTTAGTTGCGAACTTTCATACGTTAACATACTTAAGAGATATGTAATCCTGAAAAACCTTAATGAATATATATGATCGTTGTAATGTACAAGTAGAAAGTATGAATTTGTCTTCTGAAGTATAAAAGTGTTTAATTATTGTAACATATGGCGTGAAACCGGCACGATGACTTTCATTTTGACTAATCCTTAAAGTCTGCCACAATTTTAATGCATGATTCATCGTTATCGATAGTGTTTCCGTTATCTGAATTATGTCAGAATGACACATTAAATCACACGAGCCTCTCAGAAACCAAACCTATCAATTCCACTTTTCGTCAATTTCTCGATTTTATTACATAAACACACGATTAATATTCAATTCTTAAGAACTAAATTACATGCATTCATTTATTCCAGTTACTATTATGACGCAAAATTTTTTTTATTAAAAAATCTTTTTTTACCACAAGTTACACAAGTTATCTTGACTAGTAGTTTAAAATGGTCTGGAAACTTGGTCCGATGTTTAAGCTGAAACGCATTGATTAGATTAATTCGATTGAGTTACCAAAAATTCTACTACAAAGGTTCTGTACATCATTAAGCTGTACCGACATCATTTATTTTCAAATAAACCGATCACAAGAGAAAGAAGATTATTAAAATCCCAAATTATATTCAATATCACAAACATCTATTCAAAAGTACATTCACTATAGCAAACATCGATCCAAATGCGTATTCACTACCCTCAAATACCCATTCAAATGCACATTCATTATCACAAACACATGTCGAGAAATTCATTCGCTATTACACACACCCATTCAAAAACCCATTGAAAAACCAATTCAAATTTACATTCAGAACTACAGATTCTAAATCCATATTTACGTTCACAAATTTTCACAAGAAGTCAAAGGTTATGCAATCTCCATCAGAATCAAATCTTTTATCACCCGACGTGATACCGATTCCCGGCATAATTTTTCACCGACGGGGAAACGGATCTCACGCCCCGATAAATCGACGTCTGGTGGTGTAATCTCGATGATCCAGAATGAACGATAGCGTTTTCTGTGTCTTGAGGAGGTTACGCGACCTCACGTAAAACTCTGAACGATTAATCGGCGCGGTTAATGAGCCGATCGGTAACGAGATCCAGAAACGAAATCACTGGACCAAGCGCGAACCATCGTCCACAAGAGATGAAGAACCGTCTTTCTAACTATATACGTATCTATCTTGCTTAGTAGGTCGAATCGATTACTCCCCCTCCCCGCATGCTCGAAAACAAGATTAATCGAAAGCAGGCGCGCCAGTATGACGATACCACGATGCTCTGATGCTGCGAAATAGGCTTTCAGATCGCTTTTGTTCTTGCCTTATTATTTTCAATTGCATCAACTGCCAGGATTATTAGCGATTACTTTTTGATAAATAATGCACGTGTATCGTGGTGGTACTCGCGTACAAAGCTTTAATAGTCTGAGGCACAGGGACCTCTGTTATCGGTATCAAGATTCTACTACTCTAATTTCTCGACTAACGAGTAACGATGAGTTCGTAAAATTGACGAGCACGAGGTTAATCTACAGTTTCGTGTAAATTTCGAACCATCAAAACCGCGGCGAAATAATCGCGATACAGTTACGGATCTTGTTTCGTCGATATAGCTCTAATCTTCCTCTCGCATTCTCCCCTTTAGTTTTCCGCCCAGGTATTACTCAATCGCTATATTACACCTAGCGTGGAAAACTTTCGAGGTTTCAATCGATCGTTTCCTATGGTGATATGACGTTACGCTATTTAAAGACCATCTATCGAAATACTTGCGTGATAGAAGCAGGATAAAGTAATATACATATTAGTGATTTAAAAGATTTGATTGATATTGTATTAGAGGAACTGAAACAAATTAATTAGTGAACACGATAAATAGAAAAGAAGTTTGAAACGTTTTTTAAACTGTATAAAATGATTCCTATCTTGTCTGATTAGTCGACTGGTTTATCGAAACTGGTTTAATGTTGTTTGATTAGGTTGAATCGTTTTAAGCGTAAGGTTAGATGATTAATTCTGCTATCGAGTGTCATTCCTGTCGACTAACTCTGGCTCTGTCACACTTGAATGAAACGGAACCTCCTTGAAATTGATTAATCTTGCACGCGGTTTATGTGAACTCTCTTGCGACAAAGTACTATTCGTAAGTTGAAGGCTGACATGTTAAGTAGAATCGTATTTTAATCGATTTTGTAATAAAGTCTAACTTTTGTCAAGTTAAAATATTTACGTATAATTATCATCATCTTAATTTACATACTGGCGTCTCTTTAACACTTTTTCGACGGGATATTTTTTATTAATATAAAATTATTAATAGATCGAATTGAAACTAAGTTTATAATTACAAACTGTGAGCAGGATAGAAAAAATTGGGTAATGGTAATACTAATTGATATTATATTATCATCTTCGTTGTTAAAAGAAAAATTCCATTCAATTGTGAATATTTTTATTCAGAAAAGGAAGAATACCCGTGACGATAAATAGAAAGTGCAAACGCAGCGAAACAGATAAGATTACATTGTTCTATAACAACGACGAATTTCGTACTGGCAAATCATTAGTTGATAAGGAGGTTCAAAATGGAGCAACGTTTGTATCAGTCACTATCGTTTCGACGAACCGATAATTTAATTGCTAAACACAGAATCAGCTACGAGGAATCGCAATTCACTCTGCAACGTTCGACAAGCTCGCAGAACATCGTTTATCTTCTATTTCGATCCGCGTTGCTTTGAAATAGCATTCGATGACGAACGAAATACTAGATTCAAATCTAAGAGACAGGTCGCCGTAACTGCAATAACTTGTTGCTATCCGATCCATGGAATTGAAAGGACTAATACATCGTAGGATATATATTCAGTTTGTATCGATCGTTCTTCTCGTATCTATGCGCCGTTTAAATAATAAAAAAGTATCTAATAGCGATGATGTAATAATAAAGAATACAACTTTCAAAGTCTTTAAAAATATAATATTTAAACAATAAAATGAATCTCTTTAGTCTTTGGTAAATTACTCTTATTACTCTAGTACTCGTACTTCGCTGGTAAATACAGTTACACAAAATTATTGTAATCTAAGGAAAGCTTAGTTTGTAAATATACATTAAGGAGTGAAGACGAACAGAATAGGTAATTCCAGAATTCAAAAGAATATTATATGATATATAGGATCGTAAGAACGTATTTGCGTATGTTTTCTCATGTATGAAAATATCTTCTTACACTGACGAGAATGAAAAATAGATTTATTGATATTTTCTGTAATATATGAGGACATGCGCGAGTGAAAGATGTTTCTTTATAAAAGGACTTTTAGAAAACTAGCTACATTAGCTAACATTGTTAATTCATTAGAAGAGTAACAGAAATAAAAAGGTAAGTTTCCCAGAAAATCAGTTTGAAGTGGAAAGCTTGAAATGAAAAATTATTAATCATGGACGAATTTGGCAATGAACGAATTTTGTTTCTTCTATAATGTAGCCACTAGCCTACATTTTCAGTGTGTCTGGTAAAACGTTGTTTATGTGTATCGCTTATTGAAACCGTTTTTTAAATCATGATATTTTCTTACTAGATACTATAATTGTTTTCGAATAATACTCCTATCCTAGAAAATAATTCGCTTTTAGCGTTTATTTCTACTGAAATTTTAAGTCTGAGGACTTTTAAGATTTATCACTCTACCCGTAAACCAACGATATATACTTTTATCAAAAAAAGAAATAGTTCGAGTTATTGTTTGATCTTACCTTGACCAATTCAAGGTTGTACGTTAAGAAACAGAAATAATTGCTTCTTATCAAATGGTTCGTAAAGACAATTGTGATAAACGATCCTAGCAAGTCTTAAATCGGCGTTGTACACGATTATCCGATACTCGGAAGTGAATAACAATACTAAATTGCCGCGTCACTAATGCCTGTGTATCCTCGCGATAATGAGACTTATATTCCAATAGAAGAGAGAGAAAAAAACATATTCGAAGATACAGTCAATTATTTAACATCGTTAAAGCATTCGAGAAACGTCGTATGGTCGACAGTTTTTCCAGAGATAGATAATGTTACAACTTAGTCATCTGATATATAATTGACAGTTTTTGAGAAACGTTTCATATTACCGAGAATGAAAGGAAGAAAATTATGCGATGTCGTTGAATAATGGATGGAATAATTCAAATTTAATATTGCAACGTTAACAAAGTTGATCGAATATGAGAAATGGATTGAGGTGAAATTTAGATGGACGAATAATTGAAATTGTTTTCGACCTTATTGAATAATCATTTGGGAATTTTGCATTGCACTTTCAGAAATCTTTTTAAATTGTTTAAACTATAGTATTTTGTTTTTTTTTAAGAATTTAAAAAAACGAATTGATATTTCAAAAATATTAGACAAAAATATTAGACAAATATTAGTAAAAAATATTAGATATTTAAATATCATAACCTTATTGAGCAGAAACACAGACTCTGTACTACGACCACCAACCGTCTTGGAGGGAAAATAAAAATTCAATCGTGAAAGAATCTTTGAATTCAATTTGTTCCTTCATTTATTAAGGTCAGACCCTATATCATTTTATGTAGTACAGTCTATTTTATCTGCACAGCACCAAACTTCGTGTCAATTGTTATTATCAATTAACCTTAAACAGATGAAAGATTAAATTAAAAGAAATCTTTCTCCCAAGTACTATTTAACTTTATTTACTTATACATGGTGATCCTAAGAAAAATGTATATTATTTTAGGATTAAAATATATTTCGACATCGACAATCGACATCTTTATGATTACATACGTTCTCTATACCAAACTATATAATGTTAAACGCGTTAAAGAAGAGAGAAGAACGAAAGCTATTACAAATTCAGAGAATTTGATACCAGGTATTTAATGATCACATTTCATTAAAATGAAGATATCCGAAGCCCAATTTAAGCTGATATATAAAGCTACAAAGGCTATTACAGTGTATTATTTCTACTTTTATAGCATAGCATTCACCGTCAATTTTTCTTCATTATTAATCGCGTGCTCGCTGTTTATCATTCGATCAAACGTGTCGCAGCAACCCTAATCCGTGTCACGATTGTAGGAGAACCTATTGTGATCATCTGTCTTTATTAGCGCATAAATAACCGTGCGCTAAAGTCCCTAAATGAGCATAAACGGCGAGAAGGTCATTAATCGAGACACGCTGGCCAGCGAAACCGGAAAAGTGCGCTCTCTGCCGGTTCCTGGTACGATAGAGCAACCTATAATTACAGAGAAAGCGGCGTATACGTACGTATATCGTTCGTGTTCAGATGCAACAAGGTCGCACATCATCGAGCCATGGTCTACGTTTCTACGATGCTTATTATTAAATTACGCAACCGTGACAGACGTACATATATCTTTTTTTTATTATTCCTGCAACCCTTTAGATTTCCGCCCGTGTGTTGTAGCTTGCTCTGAATTAATTAACGTATCTACTCGCGGTGATTCACAAAATCATTCGAACGCTTTTATGAATATACCGTGTGTATTATATGAAATATTTTGAAATTTTATTAGTATTGCGATGAGACCCGGCTATCATGATTCGATTGATATAATGTAAAATTATATTGGCAAAAAGACAAGCTTAAAAGTGAACCTGAAAGCTACAAGATATTTATTTTATTTTATTTAGTGCAAGTACATATGTACATCTACATATATTTCGTAAAAATGAAAAAGATATTTGAGCTGTTAATTAATCATGAAATTAATAAATTGTAGGTTCAATGGAACTATCTTTAATACTCGTTATGTATTTAAGATGGCTATTTATCAAATATTGTATAATTTATATATACAGTCTCAGCTTGGTTTCAAATTTCTTCAATGTAATCAAAACTTATCAATATAATCAAGATCGTCGGATATAACGTACACAACATACACATAAACGTATCTATAATAAATGTTTAAACATTTTTATAAACTGCTGTGCATGGAACGCTGATAAAAAATGGTAAATCGTAGACAAATCAGTTGCAGATTTGCAAAGATTTGCAGATATTTAGCTATATTTTCGCGCCAAGGTTTTGTGATCCCAATTAAATCTAATTTTAAAAAGAACCTATTCATTGAAGTTCAAGCTTTCTCAGAAATAATTGAATTTGAACGAATTTCAATGAAGCAGTAGCCTATCCGATTAAACTCCATAAAATGTGTATTTCATTGTTCATGTTTACAAATCCTTCATTTCTCTATTCTTCTTATCATCTTTAACATAGAATTTCCTTTCTAGAATTATCGAGTTTCAGAAGAGGAGCAAATTATACAAATATAAGTAACAATAGAGATCATAATTGTTACTAATCTTCCACTCTTTAAATAACTGAAGTATTACCTATATAGATAAAAAATATCATAATCTAAAAATCTTTAGAGATTTTACGTTTATATCTTTACGATAAAAAAGCAGCAACTGGTTCAAATAGCTTGCATCAGTCAAGACTACGATAACTTTCTAAACCCGACTAATCTTTTTTGGTTAAATCAACGTAACGACTGAAACCATAAATCAACATTTTGTGCAACTTGTTGGGTTACGATAGGCAATCAGGCGCCAAGGGTCAACTGCGTGCATTGATAAAGAATGTTGGAGAGAATGTTTGACAAAAAATGTGCGTGGAACTCGTTTCTAGTTGCTCTAATTGATACGCATTGTTCAAATTGTGACTAATCAAGCAGTAATTTGAATATCAGCACGCAACATAGATGTTTCCGTGCAACACATTTTCACGTAGAAAATTCAAATATTTTAAATTCTTAGAGGATTGTATAATAAACTATTAATTTCTATTTTGAAATTAGTAAAAACTTGATGTCTTTGTGCTATATACCCATCAATAGTTAATTAATAAATTTATCTCTATAACCTTTCTACACGAGAAAATTTGCGATTCAGTAATTTTATGGTAAAAAATCGTTCGCTATAAGGAGGCAATATTAAGAAGTACTACTATATCTATTGCAGACGTTAACATCTAGGATAATTCATCGAACTGACGTCAGAGCTTCAGAAACGTTGATAATGAATGGCACGTAAAAAATGTAATAAAAGATATGAGAGTGAAATTTCGTAGGAGGAAGATGTAATTTCAATCTCATCATTCTTATACGCGATGGGAATTAATTATTTTTCTCAAACTATACCACTATAACGAGTTTATATAGGTGCATTTCTTTTTACATTAGAGGCAACAGAAAGATAACAAGCGTAGGTACATAATTACACGATGTTAATTACACGTCCTCCTACGGAATAATCCTAAGGTATTTAGTAGCCTGGAATTACGACTTTCCAGTTTCACCTACTCAAACATTTTGCTTCATAGACCCATAGAAATAAAAGACCACTGAGATTCACTGAGCGTACGCAAATTTCATTAATCAGGTTCGACATAGAATGATATTTACGTTAACAGCTTCTACAAACAGAAGTATAAAAAGTACCGATTGAAATGAATCGCGATCGGTAGTGTCATTAATTTAATTCTATCTCCTCTTATGTTCGAATCTGATGTCTGTTACATTATTCGGCGCGTAATATTGATGATTTTATTAATGTTTTCGAGCGGGACGGATGATTGAAATTAAGTAAGGGGTCGTGAACTGCTTGATCAACGTGCAACATTAATACATTGATGAAAATAATTAAAGGATCATCCGTTGGAATGACTTCATCGTTTGGTAAAACAGCCGGTGTAAATGGCTTTATCGTTTAGCAGAGCATCCAGTGTGTTATGTAAGGTAGAAACTCTCCAGGGATTTGTATGAAATATCGTGCACCAGTTCAAATGAACTTTTGTGAGCGTACAAAGAAGCGGTAGATGTTAGATCATGCAATAGATCATACTATAATCAATAACTCATGTACATTTTTATCGGTTCGTTTCTTAACAAGATAAATTCGTGTTTCTAGGAGTATAGAAAATTGATAAAACGAAGCAGGAAAATTAATATGCATATGTTAGGTCGTAATGTATGAAGTGTTCGTTTTCTTCGATTGAAATAAATGTGCTTTTGCACTTCGCCGGAATAAGATTATTAGCCTATGTAACTTTGTCATCGAGATACGGTATTTCAGATAGTATTTCTGAAAAATATTGGTTTTCCGAATTTTATACAATTTTCGCAAGTTCATTGCCATCTTCCCTTTCAACGTTGGTGTCGCTGAAGGAAAATTTAGGAAACAACGATATATAGCACGTTGAATAGTATTACACATTCGTTAGTAACATTTTCTTAAAAAATTACGTTATACGCGGTGTATAATAATTTATTTGTCCAAATGAATATGTGTGAAAATATTATTATTTTAGTATTTGTAAATTGACAATAGTAGACGCCAATGATCACATTGTAGCAATTTGTTCCTTGTTCCAAAAAAGCTTATTACCTTACACAAGCAATCATTCAAGATAGGATAAAGTTGATCTTATTCCACCCCATTCTGTCATATCATACGATAAGGACACATCATCGCTCATTTGAATGAAATAACCTTGACATTTCCACCCAACAACTTCTGCCTACGTAGTCACTTACACTCTATTATTCACTGTTACTCGGCAACTTCCACCCACGCGTTCGCTTAAAACCCTATTCACTTCCACCCAACAACCACCTACGTATCCACCTACACCCTATTCACTTCCAACCTACACTGTAATATTTTCTACGAACCTTTTCAACCCCCTGAAATCAATTCCTTCCAATTTAACCTATATGTGTACTCCAGTTTTAATCTAGCTTTGACCTAAACCGTACCTTTCAATCTCTTTTAACTCTATAAAATCAATATCCTCCAATTTAACATTTCAATGTGAGTGCATGTACAAAGTGAGAGTGTAATCTGCGTTTTGTATTTAGAGAATACTGAAAATAGAATATGTCACGAATGATAGACAAGGATATTGAAAAATTAGTATATTTCAAGAATATGAAACAATAACATCGAAGAATAGAGTATTTAGCTCTACTGTTCTCTTCTCGGATCTGTATGAGCCGAAACTCTGAATGTTATGTTTCAATAGATTTTATTAAGATATACAGTAGCTGGTTACTATAATTTCACCGTCTTTGTGCATTCTATATCTTTGTGAAGAGAATATACCAGAAGGAAGATACTCCATGAAAAGAAGGTGTCCGAAGAGATACAAACGTGAGGAAGAAGTAGGGAGAAGAGTAGGATTGATTTAGGAAACAAATATGCTGGATTTCCAATTTATGATATTTGATCATTTATTGTACTTTATTTAAACGTAATCCTTCATTCAAAAGCTGGATTTCCAAGTCACGATCGTTAGAAGAGTGGCGAAATGTTTTGTAAATCCCAACAACGATCATTTTATTCCTTGGCAAAACATTTGGAAACCTGAAAGCCGTCATGCGAAATACCCTTCAAAAAATTCGTATTTTCGAATGATGGTGACTATTTGACACTAACATGATTTCCCACATTTATAACTTTCAATCTTCGATAAATCATACTCGTAAAGAAATCGACGATTTTTTCCTTTCCCTTACGAACAGTTTAAAAACACGAAGAAAGACTATTTTTAGGGACACGCTGCATTTTCCACAAGTACTATAAATAAAAATATTCGTGTTATTATTTTTTTAATACTCAGGGTATTTACATTTCAACTCGATCGATTCGTTCGATTCGATAAAAATTGTCCCGAGCTGCAAGACACGTGTTTGCGAATTACGAAACGACTTTCCGTACCCCAAATCGTGTCACAGTGTTCAGGTTCATTTAAAATCACCAAACGCCGAGATCCTGTTGGTGGGTTTCGGGAAATTGGGTCGACGATCGTTTAAAAAAGGCGATCGTGGCCCGTGCACGGAAGAAAGGCGGACAGACGAGATCACGTCGCGTCCTGAAGCGGCGCTAATTTAGAAGGATCGTGCGCGCCGGTTTGTCCGAAACGGTTGCTAAATCGGTCGCCATTACGTTGTGCGCGATCGGTCCACTTAACCTCTTGCGTCCCATCGACCGATTATTACCGGCAACTAGATAATGATCAATGATCGAACCGTCTCGCTCGAGCGGCTTTTGATAAGTTCATTGCAAACCGGTCATCGCCGTATAAGGGCGAGAACCGACGCGACGATCGTGAAAGACACGGTCCGTCGATCGTCTCGCGATCTTTCAACGATCGATCGCATTTTCAACGTCGTCCCCTTCTCTCTTCTACGGCGACGTTGCACCAATGGATATAATACGTATTCCCTTGGCCGTTGCAGACATAAATCTTCCTCGCGCCGAACGGTGAAACTCGTTAGAAACTCGAGGAACTTGCGACTGGGTTTCACTTCGATAAAAATGAACGCGTTCTCGCTAGGAAAGATTCGTTTTTCGCGGTTTAAATGCCATTCGATGACGTTTGATAGAGAAAGTTTATAGATATGGAATTTTATTGTATTTTTCAAGTTGACGATCGTATGATCGTATTTTGTGAGAAAAAGTCTTTGAATACGTTGGGATAGTTCTATTGAGGATTCGATTAATGGCATTGTAAAAATAATTGATTTTGCTATGTAATAGATTTTGTACGTAAGTACGTGCGTTTGTGTAGCTGTGTTGGAAACATGCAAAAGCTTCTTCGATTAGTTTGTTAATTTCGACGAGTTTTTATGGACAATTTTTTGTGTAATGGTAATCTCGTTATGACATTGCTAAATTTTCAAAAGTAAACAGATATTAATAAGAATAACGTATAGAAACGTTTCTAATAGAAGATCATGAATCGTAGTAGAATAGACTTTCCAATATTTTTAAGAATGTAATAATTATATTCGATCAATCTCATATTACCAAGACTATTGATTAGTAGTATCAAATTATCGATTTTGGGTAAGTTGTGTATTTATACTTATGTGTTTTTGCCTGTTTTTAGAACCCATTAAAAATATTGATTAACATGTTACATAAATATTAATTGTTACTTTACTTGCTTAATTACTCATTGGACAGAACATTAGCTATTTACTATCTACCTACCTTTTCTAAATTTATGTTTGTGAACTTGACAGGTCATTTTCCCTTTTTTACTATATCATATATTATAGTACACCGTTAGCCACTAGATGGCATTGAAATTAGAAAATCAGCAGAAATGATTTATCTTATCTCATTTTTGACTCACATTTTTCAAATATGATTGCGATAAATTGAAAAGATATAATGCAACCATAAATATCGAAGTATGGCAAAGTGTTATTAATTATATTATAAAGAATATTTTGTAATTACTAAAAAAATATACAAAATAATTTATTTAAAATATCACGGATATATTACAATATCAATGACTGGAAAAAGTTTATTACTTAGATATACTATCATTATACATATATTTAGTTATATATTATGGACTTTTAACGTACCAAACTGTTTTGTATACATGTTTGTAGATAATTATGAAAAATAAAGATCTTGCAGACTTTTTCTCACATACACACCTTATATTGGCCATCATTATTAATCAACAGAAGAATATAAAATGATAATAATTAATATGTTATCTCGAATCAACATATTACTTGAGCGTCAATTTGATTTAAAAAGTATTCGAGCTTGTTATTGCGTTCAACTTCGATATTTTGTTTCGAAATTACGTTTTTGTACGTTTACAAATCACAATACGATGATTATTCATTATTTATTCATTATTATAATTAGATAATGTCAAGAATGATATTTCCGACATTAATAATTATTGGTTTTTAATTAACATTTAAATTGGAAGAAAATAGAGAAATATTGAGTGTAAAATGTGAAACAGTTTTATAGACCATTAAATAACCTTGAACGTTAAAAATTATACTTAAAAAGTAGATAATATATTATTTTGACTATGTTATTAATGATACATCCAATCGTATTATTTTTAAATTCATGCGATAAACATAGTTGGCTATAATGTACGTTATCAGTTAATTTTAAATAATTGATAGCGATTTATTAATAACGTTATCAATATTATGCTTGCACGAATTGATAAAAAGACATCGAACGTGAGACAGTTAACGTTATTATCTGAAATATTGCTATCGATTGTACTAACAAATGTGTCGCATACATATAGAACAGGTTCAATAGAAAAATTACTATGACAGTCTAGGGTTATTTAATTGTTTCAAAAGGTCACCTTGATTTTTTTGTGATGCCACTCCATAGCTCTACTTTGACAAAGCTACAATACAAACTGAATAAATATTGATGTAAACAGATGTGTTATCTTGATTGACACTATTCGCACGCTTGTTTCCTAAAACTTAAAAACATTACCAGAGGTCATAAAAGAAGGTAGACACAAGGATTATAACAATTTATATATTATATACACGTAGTATAATATAAATAAAACGATATAAAAATAAATCTTATGCATAAACAAAAATAATAAATTTGTGTAGAACATACTATTTATTACCTAATTTTAATACAATAAACTTTTCTTTCTACGACGATCTTGTTCGATATTTTCTGTTTACTTCAAATTTAAGATTTCAGTATATATTTCGTTGGAACAATTAGGCTACGAATACTTATGCAAAAATATATAAGATATCGAAATTAAAGTGCTACATTGAAAATTTTATTTAGCTTTCATTTCTTGTATTATTTAAAAATACAAATTGTATTTAATCATAAAAATATGAAATTATATGCACATCACATACGGGAACATAACAATTCTAACACAAAATGAATTCTTCAATCGAAATAACATTTTTAATAGAACAACATTCCCTGCAACAAAATTTGTTAATTGAACTGATTGAAGGTTAAGACATCATCACCAAGGCAATCAGGACAGTATTAACATCTTCGTTTCTTTATTCCACGAGGAAGTGGAAAAAATGACCTCCAAGTGTTTTAAAGATTATCTTCAAAATGAACAAAAAAGAATTAACCTTCAACGATGTAACCGCGTTACTTGTTCAGTTCACAAGGCCACTGTACCTTTTTTCGTACCATTGATAGGAAGTAAGAAAAATCGAGACTCATCGATCGACATACGCAAGAAACGACCTTGCTAATTGTGCACTTGTTAATACACAACAGCTGTGTACTCATCCTGTGTTTGATCACATGAAAATAAGTACAATCTTTCAGAGTTTTATTGGATTCCCCTTGTTCGAATTCGAATAGTAAATATAAAGACCTTTTTGTTCATAAAAATGATGTAGACTGTATCATAAATCAATGCTGAACAACAATGGATATTTAGATTTGTTAGTCCGCATCTAGGAAAGAGAGAGAGAGAGATAAATAGCCACTGTTTTGACAGAATAAAGCTGAAACTAATTAGCCATGTGTATTATCAAGGAAACTAATTTATATTATATTTCGAAGTCTTTATTATGAATCTATTTTAATAAACACTATGTTCACAATTAACAAGTTTCTTTATTAACAAGACGACTTACTGACAGAATAACGTTTTATGTAAAAATATTCAGTTCGACTGTATAATTCTGTGCAGAGAAATTTTCTTCGAAAACTAGGCTTTGATCATAAATATTCAGTGTGTGTTTAAATAATAATTTCTGTTACATAAAAATTCCAATATAATATCTTTGAATAAGAGCCTTGCTTTTTGAAATATAGGGATTAACCTTTTATATTAAATTATAAATTACGAAATGGAGACGTTAGTTAAGAATTTTCATATTAATTAAAGATTAGAATATTGTAAATACAACTTAGATACTCATTTAATTATGTTTACTGTATCCATGATACCATCACATTTCTGTCGTTCCTTTTTTTTCTAATACGACGAAATCAAGTGATCACTAAGATTGGAAACACTTTATTGCAAGCTGTAAACGTTTCAGAAAACAATATCAAGCGACTATTATTCGATTATCAAGGCAGAAGGTCGACATCTTGTACGAATGTTGGTTGAAGTGGGCTTGGTATTGGTATGAAGGCCACCTTTATAATTCCTTGATGAAACAATGGTATATCTTTTTCATTGACTATCAATAGTATTTTATAGCGAAATTTACGAGCAGCAAGTTAGCCTGTCGATTCACTGGACACGTGCCAATCTCCATTCGGTTACAACATAAAATCATTTTATCGGATTACTAAGCATATTGCATACATATGCCAAAAACATTTATAATAAAACTGTTACCTTGTAAACGAATAAAAAAGCTAACAAAAAATTATTCATTCCATTTTTGAATCGTGATAATTTTTTTTTCATTATGAAAAGGATAATAGAAGCAACAAGTTATAATTATTTGAAAAGTAGGTAAGACATACTCTTTTGAATATGCTGAAATTTTGTCAATGTTAGAAAGATGAGTAATAAAAATGCCAGGATCTTATTATTAATTATCGCGAATAAGGAGAATAATTGCTGTGAAAGATGTTGAAACCATAAATTTAACATTTACGGCTCAAAAACATCATCCTCTATTTCGCTTAAGATAATTTTGTAAACCATAAATTGATAAAAATAATTTAAAATAAATTGCTCTTAAACATGAAAAAAATATTAGTAACATTATTTATATATATATTATTAACATCTATATATATGTGTGTAACTAATATTAATTAAATTGCAGTTAAGAATTAACAAAAATGTGCTTATCACACTTTTTATATGCCGTCTTGAAATGCAACTCGTATTTTTTACATTTCAATTATAATCACGAATACGATTAAACATTAGAAGGCAAAGGGTTATGAAACGATCGCGTATATCGGTTTCCGTCCCCAAGTTGAACATCTCAATCCGGTGGAGTCGAGTGGGTACGGGTCGTTAAGCTTTCGTATCGAATTCAACATTCGTTGGCCGTTATCCGATAATGATTAATTAAAACGTCCGATCGCCGACGGTGTTGAATTTCCGGAGTTTCCTTGGTTGCTGTATCGTACCGTAGTGTAGGAACGTTCAAGGACGAGCCAGGTGAAAGCGTTTTGCGTTTTTCCTTGTACACCGCCGCACATTGCGGCGTGCAGTGGACAAAAGTCGAAATAGTCATTGTTGGATTTTGATCTTATTATTCGATGATATCATCAGTTTGCAAGCGTGTTATATAAACGTAAAGAATAATTTCCTCCAAAATTGTTAAATAAAAATCATCTGTACGTCAAAATCTAATAACTTGAAAATTAGTTCATTCAATCATTCTACGTCTTTGTCCTTTAATTCTTGTTAAATAATGTTTGTTACACCTTAAATATGGAGAATTGGTGCAAAGATACATATAATTTTGATTTATAATCGAAAAATTTCTTTCTTTCTTCAACGAGTAATTTAACAATGATGGTTCAAACTATCCTGTCATTTTCGTTCTGTGTCAAGAAAGCATCGTACTACATTGCTGTATAACTTCTTTCTGCTACGGACTGCTATACAGGATGTTCTTTATTTCTTCCTTTTTTCTTTTTTTTTTTTTTTTTGTCAAATCTGTTCGTAATCGCAATTTAGTGGACAAGTGAATCTCTGACTATACTTGTTTCAAGAAAAGTTTAAAGACTACAAAAATTCTCCGTTCTTTACTGGATGTCAACGCAATATGTGACGAAATGAGAAGGAGGATAAATGATTTCCGCATAACACTTACGAAAAAATGACAAGACTGCTTCCGGAATCGGCATTACATTTACTTAAACGTCACCGTATGTGATTAGACAAAGAGATAAATATTCATGATATTTAAACTCAGTCAGAGAGTGAGGAAAATACTAACAAAGATTTGATGAATAGTCTTTTACGTCTGATACCCAGTTATCAAGTTTCAGGAAAACTGCACGTTATATGCATTTTTTTTTTTATCTTTATCCCGAATCCTCATTCAAATGCCGGACTGTAAAACGTAAGAACATGAAAACGTGCCTGCAAAAGTGCGAACGTGACCTGTAAACGTGCGAACGTTGCCTGCGAACGTACGAACGTGATCTGCGAACGTGGCCCGCGAATTTTGATTTTTCTCCCTTATCCTGAATTGTCACATTGTGCTCCGCGGCGAAATCCTTCTCGTACAAATTACATGCTCGCTGCGCATAAAATCACCGTTCATCGATAAACTCAAATAGCAAAAAAAAAAAAAAAGAATAGAGAAACTGCTGGAGAAACGACAGCCACCCAATGTTCGTTTATTAATAAACTATGGAAGCTTATGCATATTCATGTTCTTACGAAGGCAACTAAACAAATGAAAACAACACGCAGATTTGCTTCATCCACCGAATATTATAACGAGTACTAGACTTTGAATATTATATACGTTTTTGTTTATTTGCATTTTTATATTTCAAAATTCTTCATAAATATACATATATAACCACGGGTTTATTAAAAAGAACAGGAGATAGGTTTATGAAGATAATTATTGTCGAATTGAACATGAATAACTGATTATGAAAAGTTTTGTGAAAAATATTTATTTACGTTACGTTAAAGCAATTAATTACCAATTTGGTGGATATAATAAATTTTTCTATTTTGAAATTTCCTGTTTTTTTCTTTAATATGAATTATACCATATTTGTATAATAATAATATTTATCTAATAAATCTTAATATTTAAAAAATATATATACATATAGATTGTATGATATATAAATATATATGTATACATTAAATAACCAACACTTATACAAATTGTCACTATTTGTTGTAGGAAGTAGGAGCTAGTGTGACAGACGCTGATAATCCCGTTTAGTGAGTGAAAATATTTAACATTCTTTGACGTAATGGATACTTCATGTTCGCTTCTGTGAACATCTTACGTAAAGTTGTGCTCGATATTTGCTTGTTGCTGCTAATTTGCATCTCATTTATTCGACTATGTTCGATAATCTTCCCTTTTACAAACATTAAAACGTAAAATTTAAACATATGCTTATGCGCGCACATTCTGTTTCACAATGTTTGCCAGACGCGTTCACGTGAATGTAAAAAGGCAGAAGACTATTAGGTATACAACGTCGTAAGTTTTGCATATTAATTGTATTGATGTTTAACACTCTAACGCTTGTTTGATAAACTCGTAAATTTTATGCCACATGTCGTTTATCGCGTAAGATAATAGCTGACATTGAATTGGAAACAAACGAGTGAGTTGTAGTGTAAACTGAAAAATGTGGTTGAAGTTCAACTTTTGATTCCAGTTTAACCAAATTCGTATTCGAGTTATAAATTCGTGAGCGTTCATTAATTTCATTTGCACGCATTGGGAAGGCAATTATTTTAATAATTAAGCATTTTAATGGGCTAAATGTAAATTACATTAACGACGAGAATAATGATTTTTAGAAATCGGTTATGTAATTTGGAAATTTTGAATAATTTTTTTTTTATGAAATTGATTCACAAACGAAAAATAGCTGAATTATAACACATTCGTTTCATTTCATTTCATTTCAATTAAATTGCGATAGCTATGTAAATATATTGCTTCTGCACCTCTTATGTATACTAAATTATTTTCTTATACGATATCCGTGAGTGCATGCAGTACGTAATATAGTCCAAGTGTCCCAATTTCACAGTATTAAAGTGAAATTTCAACTACGTTTCGTAAGTGTCTATATTTTCATATATTAATTAGAAACTGAATTCAAAATCCAAGTCAAGCAACAAATTGCGTTTTGTCGTTGATTCGCTCGATGATCGTACCATTTCGTAGTATACTCGATCTACGCTAATAAATCAAACTTTCGAATGAAATATTTCTCATAGAATTTTTAATATACATTTCATTATAAATACTATCTTCGCGTACCGTGACAGTTTATTCAAAAAAATTGTTAAATTCTCTCAATTAATATTCACAGCTACTATCTACCCGAAGAATATTAAAATGGACCCATTTATCACATAAAATGATCGTTGTTTTGGGCAACATGTTTCCGACGTTAACTAATTCTAGATATCTTCAAATTTTCTCTAATGCTAATAAAAATTCAAAATGTTTCATAATATACGTAACATATTCATAAGGGGTGTTTGCAACTGCTCTAATACTTTCCCGAGCTTGTGTACATCATGATCACGAGTCAATTCGCGACCCATAATCACGCGGTCGCGGTTTGCGAGATCTCACGAACGTGTACACGTAAGGCAGAATGAAAATAAATGGCGTGTAACGGTACGAGTAATCGTAAGTTGGTCGTATTACTCGCGAAATCATCTCCATTGATTTATTCGCCCCGCGAAAACAAAGTCACGAATCGATTGCAAACACTGGTTAAGCGTCGTTAAACGACGTTACCACAAGCCTTCGATCGATGATCGTTTACCAACTGCACGCCGAAAAGTCGCCGTTAATTCGAGACAATTTCACGGAGGGACAGGTCCATTTGATCGCCTCTCGAAGCTGTGTATTGCCTCAGGATCGACTCGAAGGACCGGAATCCGGAATCGATTATCCGCGGAGCCTGCAGCCACACTTGTGCAATGAGATATCGCGCACGTGTCTGTGAAAGTCGCGTTGCTGATAGACGTGAAATAGTGGTGCACGGTTTATGGAAAAAATTCGAAACGAAAGTGCCGACTTGTTGAATACGACATGAGGGAACGCATGGATGGAAACGAAAGTTGGGGTGGTGGAAGAATGGATTGGGGAAGATTTCGCGTGAAAAAGTGAGAGATAGAATTATTAGTTTTTAGAATTATATTAGACTTGTAGTAGACTAATATTTTAGAATTATTAATTCGAGATCAATTGAATTGCTTTTCGGTTAATATTGAGGTAGGATTCAGAAATATGTATAAATTTTAAGTATTTCATTTTGAGTATGAATATTAAGCAGCTGGGGTAATTTTGTTTTTCAGAGAAGTAAAAAAGTATTTGAATGACATGAACATTGCGAATATCCGAATTATCTGAACGTGAATTTGAACAACGAAACGAACAGTGGGAAGAATCAGTGAACTGTTAAATGAACCATCTTCTGGTGGATCCAGATAAATGCAGTTTTACAAACTATCAGCGTTAACAAGTTTTCTCGTATAATAGCAATAAATTTAGCAATGAAACAATTGAAGCTCTATAAATGAATTTCACAAGTTATAAGTCAGTCGATTATTCTATTTAAAAATGTAAAATTATAAAATTATAAAAAAGGAGTCTGTAATCTATAACTTGTAGCTTACCGATTCACTAATGTTCTTAATCGATAAACCAGAAATATATTGAAACAAACATATCGAAAAATTAAAAAATAATGTGCAAGAGTATCCAGGGCCTCTGATTCAACACTTCAACATTGTCCACTAACAATCGAGAAACACGATCATACCGGAAGAGCAAAGATATTTTCCCAGAATCAATTTAAACCACAACAAAGCAGCGAAATAACGCAAACAATGGTTAAAGAACAGAGCGGTGATTCGAACGATAAAGTTAATAGCGAGAATTGTGCGATCGCATGTTGTCGTTCAATCGAACGACCGGCAGCGTGTCTCGGTTTCTCGTTGTCTTGTGGGATAGACCCGTAAATCGAAATCTAGCGACGTTCTAGATCGGTAATTACAACGTCCAGAGCAAATAGAAGTCGCTTATCTGCTGTGTTCCGCGTATCGCACAGATTATCACCGCGATCCCACGATCATTCGAAGAGCAGATTAGTCGTACGGTTTTGTCTTTTAATTGCAGAAATCGGGGCCGTCACGCGACTCTTTCAATTCATGTCGACGCATCTGTCTCGCGAACATGTGTACGGTATACGGGGTGATCTATTTTAATGCTAGTAGATATAATATAATCTTTTAACCTGCCAGTTTATCTGTATTGTTTTGTCAATGTAGAATACGAACATGTGTGATGAAAATTGTTTTTTAGTAAATACAAACTAAAGTGGATACTCAATTGATCGAGTAGCGATCTATTTTGTTATAACTACACTACGGATTTGTATGTATGTATAGTTTATAAAGTTCTGTATGTCATCTGTACGTAATGCACACGATACCTATATAAAAATATATAAAATATCCAGAGTGAAATAATTATTATAATATTTAGTAAGTGGAACCAATCTTTGATTAGGTTTCATTTTCTTATTTATATTAACAAAAATATAAATTCGTATGAAAATCCGTAATCTAATTACAACAAAATAATCAATGCATATAAAACAGAATATTTTCATTAAAAAAAGCACGCATTAAGAATAGGTATTTAAAAAGATAATTGAATTGAGTTGCTACAATATGAGGAGGCTACACCACTTTCCAGTAGTTCAAGTAAACCAACAGAAACCAACTTGAAATCAATTAAAATCAAATCGCTTTTACAGACGTGCTATAAATTCATAGTCCACTAATATTCGTAGTAGTAAACCTTTGCACTTTTCAATGTGAAACCTATAACTTACTTTCTTTTCTAATAAATACAATTTACACTATCTCCTTATCGCTGCAAACCCTTTAATTGTAACTGAATATTTAATTGTCTGAATATAACCGTAGTGTCCACCAAAAAATATTTTGTGATTCTTTTGGATTACGAATTCACGATTTCGAGTATCCTTTGGACTAATTATTTAATTTTCTCAAAATTCTCGATATCAGATTGTTTCTAAATAAAAGCTTCCCTATATTTAGAAGAAAGAAGATAGATATTTATTTCTTCTTACCACTAAATTGTAGGAAATGATATGAAGAATAAGCTTTGATCAATCTTTAACTTATATCAAGCAGATGTATATTATAGTTCATAAGTTTGTGATTACTTTTTACGAGAAAAATAAAAATAAGATAACTTATTACTTAATTTTACTTAATTTATAGTTAATTTTACTTAAAACACTTAATTTTTATCGAAGAGATTAATTTATATACTTAAATCAAGCAGATCACAAGTATATTTATTTCTTTATTTAGTCCTGACTTTTATATTGTATAGTACGTCTTGGTCCCTGGACATATATGTATTTGTATATGTAGATACCATCAATGGGCAGCATAATTTAGCTAAAAAAAAAATTGCATCGTCAAAGTGACGTTAGAAGATTACAAATTCACGGTAATATTCAATTAAGTTTGATTTGCACAAAATGTACATTTTTGTCATTAAATCATAAAATAAAATTATATTGACCTACATAGGCTAATGAAGATTGATACAATATTGAGAAAACGTCACGCCAAACATTCTTATATTATGCAGTAGACAATTCTAATTATCCTTGTCATTTATAATTCTTGGTATATTTATTATACAACTTTGGCAATGCTTATATAATTTCCCTTCAATTTCTAAAATTACACTGTCGAATATAAAAAACAAAAAACATAGAGAACACGGAATATTCTTACTTCATGGAATGAGGTACAAGAAGCATGTTTAACGTTTCATAACTTCTTCAATCATCAACTTTTTATCAATGTCGATCTTAAAGAACTATATTTCATGCTGAGCGATGAGTATACTTTTTAACGTTACGGAAATAGATATCGTAAAAAATGAATTTTCAATGAATATTTATCATTTTTATCTGTTCGAAAATGATACATTTTGATGCTTGGAAAATACGTTGTTTTTTAAATTGTTCAAAACTAACATTTCTAGAAAAGGAATATTAACTTCTGAAACCTGCAATTGATTTCAGAAAACTCGAATTTTTCCAGTTTACAAAAATATTTATTATATAGCATTCGAAATACATATTTTGCAGACTAGATAAAAATAACAAATAATTGTTGAAAACACTATTTTTATTTCAATTATATAACTTATTTTACTGAATACTCATACTTAGTACAGCTAAGATACGAATATAATTTTCTCAAATCAAGAATCTCAAAGAACTTATTAACATAACAGCTTAAGAATATCTTATATACATTCTTGAATTTATCTTAAAATGACAATAAAAAATATATAAAGTATATATTTCCTCTCACAAAAATTATGTTAATATCGAAATGTTTGTGCGAATAACAGTTAAAAGGCCCCCAAAGATTCCATTAAGTTTCATTCGCAATATCAGGCGACTTCTGTACAGAAAAATTCTTGCATTTTCATTTCTCATATTGAGATGATTTTTAGCTAAAAAATTTTCGTTCGAAAATAAGTTCTACCTATGAATATAATTTATCTGGAAACGAAATTTATTATGCAACAACATAGTTTCACAAGATCAAATCGATCAGCTGGTCAAATCAGCAGTTTCTCGATCTGAAGCGTGTTAGATGTTTTAACCAACCAAGCGTCTTAAAGATAGCCATAAAGGACCACCCTGTATACGCAGAATCCATTTCGAAACGCGAGCCAATAACGAGACTTTTTGCTACGTTAGACATGAGAGATCAGCTCGTCGTCTGACCGAACATCGATCGTTACGAAATTACATTAATCAGAGTCGTTTCGCGTTGTCGGTCGTTAATTGCTCGGAAGAGTCTATCGTATAGAGCGTGCGAATCCGAAGCTCAATGCGAAACCTTTCATTAGGAATTACTATCTTGTCCTTCGTACCCTGAATTGTCTCGATAGATCGATACGAATTTTCTCACCGTAACTCGCGAACGTCAACGAGCATTCAGAGCCAATTATGTCGAGATCTGCTCGTGTCTAATAAAAATACCTAACATCTACTACTTTTTTTTTCTTTAAACGCAATTTATGTTTGTGTAGAGTCAAATTAGACGTATAAATACAAAATAAGAGAATTTTATTTATTTCAAATTTCACTTATTCCATTCAGTATTTTATATTTCCCTGATTATTTAATATCCCCTATGATTTTGTGTTATTTATTTTATGAAACGAATAAATTACTTTCGATTTTGATTAGTTTGCCAGTATTTGGTATCTTAATGCATAAATTGAAAAGAGGAAGCTAGTAATTCGTTACTCTGCCGCTAAATTTACAACATACAATGTAACTCATAGAAGAAAATGTTATGAAATATAACAAGCTCGTATATAAAATAAAGGTATTTTAAATATTGAAAAGAAATTACTATTCATTAAGGATAATTCATGAATGTAAAGGAAGCATTAATACAGAAAAACATTGATTTTAAAAAAGAGTTACATAAATCAAAGAAGCGCCAACTATTATTTATTTATATATCGTAAAAATATTTCGAGGTATAAAATGAATACATCGTTATCATAACATGAATCAGCAAAGTATAAGATCTTCTGAAGCAAAAAACCTAAACGATACAAAATATACGTAAGAAATCTTCAAGAAAATACATCGTGTTCCTCGATGTTAAGGATTCCTTAAATTTATGGTAACACACGCTTTAGCGGTGTCGATGACTTTCGTCGTTACAGCAGACACGGCGAAGTCGTACATTGAGGTTCACCATAAATGATTGCTCGTCATTAGCGATCGTGTTCCCGACCATCCAACATTATCGCGCCATGCACCAAACAAAAACGAGGCACTATTCGTTTCTCTGTGATTCCCGTTCTTGATGTTTTTACTCCATTAAACGTGAAATCTCTCCAACCGTGTAAATTAATGAGTTTCTTGCCAGTGAATTACTCATGAGATACCGTGTACATGGAAGATTTCTCATGAAGAGGATTACAAGCATATATTTGTAAATTTTGTGGATTATTAATCCCTTTAACGAAATGTAGTAGACTGATGGATCAAAGAATGTTTAAAGGGTAAACGGTGTGAAAAAGGACTGTAATTTTACAATATGATTGTGATAGTAAAAAATACGAAGGTTCATAAAATTATATTTTAGGGTAGATAATCTGCATAAGTACTTATCAATCTTTCATTCTTTTTTATCTGACATTATATGTTATTTCATTTGTTAAATTTTCGTTTATACGGAGCGTTATTAGAAGATGGAGCAGTTTTTGAAATTTCTAACACGGAAATATTTTAGGCGCCAGATGTTGATATAATTACTGTATCAAGAGTCATTGGATTTTGCCGTCGAAACAAATTTTTTGATCATTTTTAACATAAAATGATTAAAAATTTTGCTTGCCTGTATCAGTTTATTTTTATTATATAATAAATATAATAAATATTGTCATATAATAAATATAGAAATTTCACATAGAGATATAGAGAAATTTATGACTTATGTGAACGGTCAAATTTATATATCCAAACTCTGAAACTACACAAATATCGTGAATTTTCAGCATTAATAAATTTTTTTGACGAGCATAGCCATCATTAAAAATTATATTCATACGCTATAAATTAAATGTATGAATATTTTGTTCGCACTTGTAATTCACGTGATAAATCTATATTTTACAAGCATAAAATAATTTCTAGAACGGCGAAACAAAAGCTAATTTCTATTGATTCAAGTTTAAACAATACAATCTTACTTATTCGTTCCTTACAACTTATAATCTAATAATATACGAAAATAATGTATTATAATTTACGATGCGCTAACAATGACTGATATATTAAAAATTATAGTTAACAATGTGTCGTAATTGTATGTAATTTGTTTGATAATTTACACAGAATGTGCAGTTGTACTGAAAAATAATCTCTATACGAAGGTTCCAATTGCTTCAATGAAAAAGAAAGTTTGTAGAGTATTGCACAGAAATGCATGATATTTAAGAAACGCGTTCGTATCTTCTATCTCAATCCGATATATCTCTTTCTCTATCTTCTATCTCTTTTGGTAACGTCGCGCAAAGTGTTAGGAAAATATGTAGTAGCATCGTAAAGATGAAAGATAAAATTCAACTGGCGCGGATTGAAAGTCGAACGAAACAAATTTACTACGCGAGTTTACGAACGAACGAATCGTACCTACCAATATGATCTTTATCGTCCATTGCCGTAAATGTTAGGAGCATGTGCAGAGAGGATTCGGGGAAAAAAATATACGTAAACACGCGGAGAAAGTTGGAACGGGAAAATGTTCCGCTCAATTATTCTTTAAACGGCACGTTTAGTAGTTAATCTGATTCTTTTTTGTTCTCTCGTTCGAAACTTTCAGCCTCGAGGAAAATGATCGTCGTATAGCGATAATAATAGGATAATAATATGTACATACACACATATGTATATATGTATATATGTATATACATATTTCGTTGTCGGTACGAAGACTTTAATTCCATGGGAACTGACAGGCACCCGAGTTTCCAGGTGTTAGATCTCTGGTTTCACTTGATTTATAAACGCGATTGTGGCATTAATATTTATACGTGCAGGCATTGTTGTTATCACTAATGCAACATTGGATCACAACAGAATCTTGAGAAGAACAGAGATTCTCTCACGCTGAAGTTGAAGATAAATAGATGAATTTGATAAGTTAAGAGAAATGTTCTTCAATAAATTGAAATTTGGCAAAAATTAACCAATAGAGCTTAATAATACTCGATAATACTAAAATGTGTATCATTGTAAACTGTTAATTGATTTCTAACGTTTGAATGTTTTATACATAAAACAGTTTAGCAACAATAACGAAATATACAAAATTTAAATTTGGCTGCTGTAAGTAATTCGTTTATATTGTACGAATATTTGCAAATTAATTGGTATGTATTGGAATATTCTTAGGATTGTTTTGCAGTGTCTATATCTCTTTCCTAACACTTCGAAGTACAAGAAACGAGGTTCCCAGAACGGTTGGAATGCGACCGTGAAACAGTTCACACATTCTGGATTGTAAATTTTGATCGTGAGAAGTTGATCCCGTGTGCTTGACTCTTGGAGAGTGAATCGTCAATATAATTCTATAGAAATCATTTTAAATGTGTTTCTATGTTTCTAGAGTTCCAATGAAACAATTCAAGCTAATAACACGTCTACATGAAATATTCATCTTGTAGCATATTTTCCGTATATTAAGAAAATTATTACCATGTATGTCATATAACTCGTATCCATTTATTAAATAATGTATTGTTAGTTTCAATTATATATCATCAACAAATTTTCGAATTTTCCTTTGAATTTATAGAAACAAATCTTAATTTCTCAAAACTCAAACAAAGTACATCATCTGATTGTTTTCGGTCAAACATACATATATCTGGAAGTAAATTGAAAAGATTGATTATTACAATGTCATATTATACTTTTTATTACTTTTACGCTTCATAGTATGGTTTTCGAATTTTATTAAATATTTTAGGAAACATTAACATCTAACAAATACGCGTTATTAACGTTACAAGATAAAGATGTCTTTATGATATCTCCTATTAAAGATCCAATCCGAAGATTACGAAAAAAGAAGAACTATTTAAAATAATTCTCTATCTCTTTTAAGAACTTTAATAATTCTTATTAATTTAATTTTTTTAAATGTTAATATTTCCTAAAATATCTAATAAAATTAAAAAAAACATGCTATGAAGCGTAAAACTTTCAACTCAACGATTAAAAAAAGAATACCATTCATAAACTGTTAATAAAACAATCCACAAAACTGTAAACCTCGGTACACAAGATTCATGTACCTACTCCAAAAGATAATTCCAAAGGATATCGCTAACCGGTTGTACAAACGTAACAGAAGACTGGACAAGAAAGAGAGAAGAAAAAGGGGATGTAATGGGCAAGTTGTTTGGTCGCGAAACCCGGATGCCAAACCGTAACACCATAATCACCGCTCGCCGCTAGTTTCACCGTTAATGACGTTGGCGCGCGTTTGTAACGGGCGCTTCATCGCGATGGAGGCCAGTGGAGTTGCGTCTATTCATCCCGGAGGATTAGCCCGTGCCACGGGTTACAGGTACTGATCGATGCCAACGTTAATTGCACGCAAACGTAACGTACGCGCGCGCTGTTATGTAAATGCGGCACGTATTCGCCAAGCCGAACTGTATTTCCGCTAAATCGAGGCAATCTTCCAAGCCTGTTACAATATCGACGGCAATAAATTGTTAGCCGACTTGCTATTTCTGGGGTTGAATATCGTTTAGCCAATTAACTGGCCGCTGATTCGCTTTTTATCTCTGTTTCTTTCGGGAAAGTGTTCGACTTCCTTTTTCATTCTCATTTTCTCTCATTTTGCTTTCTAATTTCCACACGTTTTGAACAAAAAGAAAAATCCTATTTTCCGGTAACGCAGTCAAGTTTTCTTAGATTAATGGTAAATCGATACCGGTTAGACGAGCTTCTGGTGGTCTCGTATCATTTTTAGGTTTTTTTAGATTTCTTTTAGGAATACTTGCCTTAATAGGCGGTTTAGTAAATGATAACACGATACGGAATAATCTCATTCATTTATCAGAGAGATCGCGTTGGTGTATTTAACAGTAAATTTCCTTTTACTTGCGTGGTTTTTATTTGTCGTTGATCTATTCGCGTTGTAAAAGGAGTGCTCGTAGATTTTCTGTGAAGTTACGTAGGATGTATAGATTCTTGGAGGTTTCGAAGTTTCGCGGTTGGAATGTGCACTGATGGTGTTTGAGATTGATTATGGCTGATCGGGCATGTATGTGTTACACGCATGCGAGATTGATCGCCGGTAATCGGGACTGTTGACATAGTTGGTGTTGAAATTTGCGGAGTGGAACGCTAATATAGAAATTTTCTTCGATATAGCAAAGACGAGCTAATAATTGTACAAATTCATTTTAATGTTTCAGTAACATATACATTTTAGTTTCATAATATCAACATTTTCATAACTTTGACTACGTTTAACAGATAATAATTTCGACCTTTACTTTGCTGAAATTCAGGATCAAATTGGAAGGAAAATCACATTTGAAAATATACTTTTTATTCAAACGAAATTTCTAATCAAATTCTTATTACATTAGATTATTTTAATCAAAATAATGAACCAAATCTCATGCATAGCAATTTAACAGGACACTTATTATCTCTGAGGAAAAAAGATGTTATAAATACTAATATTCGATTGTAACGAGGTTAAAGTAACATTTAAGTGCACGACAATTGTCACAAATTTGTTCAAAACTAGGAAAATCATTCTGATTTTTATGTCTAACAACAATGGCCTTTTTAGGAACATTCGTTCATTAACTAAACTGAAATTTACTTTAACTAAATTCCAGTTATAAATATTTTAATTTTATATTATTAAATAGGTTTTGAAGATATTAAGTGAAATTAACATTATATTTAAAATTTGAACGTCTTCAATGTATCTTTGTATCAACACTAATATATCTATTGAAGCCAAAATTCAATAATCTTGCAGAAATATTATACAATTTGTTTTTTTCTTTTTCCTTCTAATTTAACGGAATTAACGAGCTATGATCATCAACTTTTTATTATTATGATCATTTGCGTTCCTTCGCTCAAAGGATTTCTCTCTAGTTGGGATTAATTATTATTATTACTATATGTGTTTCTTCGCTCAAAGAATATCTCTCTGGTTTAGATTAATATATAAATTCATAATAATGCGATTATTATAGAAATGCTCGTACTATTGTCGATGCATTTATTATTACTTCTATCAATCTCATTATTATTATTATTATTTACATCTTAATTTATTAGTAGTATTAAAATTTTGCAAATATGAAAAAAAAAACGAAGCGTGCCTGTGTGTATGTTTTTTCGCAGCTGTTACAATTTTCAAGTTAAATATAGTCGATATTAAGTAACTAGATCCACAACTTTCGACGCAATTCATTTTACTGCAAGTAAAAGCGTCTCAATCCACTTACATGAAAAATCAAATGAAACCTCGACTCAACTCTATGAATACAATTAATCTCGTGTCACGGCAACAAACAACAAAAAGCTGTCTATAATAAAAGCTAAAAATTACGCGACAGTGACATCAATATGATTCGATATCATCCATATGATCGTTGTTTTCAATGTTTTGTGCCACTCACGTCACGATTTTGCCGTGTTCACGATTCATCGAAATAATAGAATTATGAATGGGGAAGTCGTCGCGCTACGAGCATGGACGTATAAGATAATTGCGACTGGTTGCTAATTGGACGGTGCTCGCGTAAGCGTCGCTTGTTTAATTGTCGCGATGATTTACGAGACTCGTCGCCGGTTAATTGCGCGTTCTCGTGTCTCGAGCACCGATGAAAAGTGAAAACTCGGCATGTTTTTCCATCTCGTAAAACGCGTACAGCGATACCGACGACGACGTGATTGATGGAAATCCTTCGTGCCGTCTCGTTCATTTGGAAAAGTTGCGACGAAAGCTTACGATCCGCGAACCAGGTGAAAACGTTGTACAGCTATAATGGATACTCAAGCCTGGCAGGAAGCCTTGCAGCTGTTAATTGGAATTTAAATTGGAGTTTTGAAAGTGTACACAATGGGAAACAGCGATAAATATATTTAATTACATTCCGGGTTTCTTGAGATGCGCTGTGCATTTAGAGAATGCTTGTATGTAAACACTGCTGGGCAATAGTTTACATAGGGTGTCCTAAACTTAAACCGCCAAACTGCAAGGGTTTAATCCATAGGCGAAAGGAAGGAAAAGAACGTTACGTAAAGTTTGTCAATAAACGACGCATTTTCCATTACGACAGACAAAAGGTGACTGTATTTTTGTATTAGCGTAGTTACATATTTCTTATCGCGTGGTAGCAATTCCTTGTCGTTGATAGTTATGATAATAATGGAATGAAAAATGATTACCTAGTATTTTTTAATTCTTCATTTCGAAATGTCGTCCTTGTGCTCGAGTACAAGCTTGACATCGATGAACAATGCAAATAATAAGAAAGATAATAAGAATAATAAGAAATAATAATATAAATTCCCAGTAAGCAAAAAATCATAGAGGCTAAACAGCTGGTTCACTACGATTTATCTACCTTTTAAATGTACTTCGCATAAAGAACTAGTGTAACGAATAAAAAACGCAGGTTTTGAAACTCGACGATATTTTCAGGAACTGTGTAATATTATTATTTTCATTGTTCATCAATGTCAAGCATGTGTCCGAGCGCAAGGACGACGTTTTGAAATGAGGAATTAAAAATACTAGGTAATCATTTTTTATTCAATTATTATCATAACTATTAACGACGCGGAATTGCTACCGCACGATAAAAAAAAAAAACGTGCAACTATGCTGACACAATAATACAGTCAACTTTTGTCTGCTGCAATGAAGAATGTCTCGTTATCTGTTTCATACATGCAATAATCGTTTATAACTCTGTAACAAAGCGTTTATTGACAAACTTTATGTAACATTCTTTTTTCCTTTCTTCTGTCTGTAAATTAGGTTTTTCGCAGCTTGACGTTTTAAATTTGGGACACCGTGTATGGTGTAAATAGTATATATAACGTGAACAGTAACAGGGACGCATGAGGATGTGTGATTATTTATTTGTAGAAAATGAGAAATCTTATATTTACGTGTTGAATTTATATCGGGACGAGAGTGTAAATAATATAGAGGAAATTATTAAAAATATAAATGATGGAAATTCTATAAATTGCAATTAATATGTAAATTGATACAGGATTGGGAAATTAGTAACAAGTACTACTACGTACTACGTATTATATTACACATTATATATATATTGCATATTATATATTTATTTCCTTCAAAACTAAAAATGCATATCAAATACTCAAAAATTATATGTTTAATACATTTTGCATGGCAGAGCAACATTGTAAAATGCTTATTACAAACGTTGTATTAAAATGTCGAGTAAGTTTTCAATGAAATTTCGTTTCACGGCGTTGCAATTAAACTAATTTAACCAAAATCCGTAACAGAACCGTAACACGAGGAGAGAATTCAGTGTCGCGATAATAACGTTAAATAATTGAGTTTGCGACACGGAAAGGGGTTAACTTTTATTATCACGCTTGTGGCGCGTAACGACTCGACTTTCAGAGAAAATAATTAGTCGAAACGGAGGCTAATTGAGCGTGGTTGGCGTAATTCGACGGTGATTTTCGTGGAAATGAATATGTAACGTAAGCTAGGCCGGTCAACGGCTTTGCGTATTGTTCGTTATACTATGTAATTATGTGCAAATTTATGACTCACCGTGGACCTTGGCTTTAGGATAACGGATTTACCGTGCGTACCAGTAGCGTTCTGCGAAAAGAGAAGAAAAAAAGAAAAGCATAAGCACCTCGTATACCATGTAAAAATGTAAAACAGTTGGCGAGGTAACTGTAACGTGTGTAATTGCTGTTGGAAAGAGTTATGGTGTTATAGTGCCGTAGTTGGATAATTGTTTGAAATGTAACGTTTAATATGATGAAATATGTATTTGCAACAGTGGTTCGAAATACGTAATTCTGAATAATTCAACGAACTAAGAAATGTGTAACTTGTTACTGTTATGTAGCACGTTTAATAGAAAAGAACCTTTTCGAGAAAAGTTCGTTCGAATTAAACAGATTATGTGTGTAACAGTTTTCTTTTTTTTAATATTACGATAAATTTTATGAAGTATTCGATGAATAATCTAATAAAAGAGATAAAACAAATTGTATTGCGAAATATTGTATTTCTACTATAAGATGATTCACAGGGGACGATATTACGTAATCTAATTTGTTTAAATTAATTTGAATATTTTATTGAATCAATTTAAAGATTTTTTCCTAACGTTCTTGATTAAAAAATTATAACATCTTTATGTTCCTTAAGTTTGCGAAATCAGTTTAAAATATATTTTCAGGAATACTATTTCAGGTATCATTTTTGCAAATAAATTAAATTACATATTTTCATACTATCTTTCGTATATTTTATATTTCTTACAGTTCTCTGTATCTTGTGCTAAATATTGTATAAAAACTAGTTAGATGCATTTTTACTTACATAATAAATTTAAAAATAAGTAGATCAAGATAAATTACTTTAATCTACATAATATGCCAAATTTTCTACAAAAGTAATTTACAACATGTAACAGTAAGTATACTAATATATGCAAATATCTGTTTAACTAAAACATGCTTTCTTCCAATTCCTCGCCCTTCCTGCATAATCTAGACACACCAGAGATATTCATATATCAACCAATTACATTTTTCATCACTTGAATTTTCATTGCACTTAATCGCTTACTAACCTGTTCCTTCAATCTTGATTAGAATTTAATGACTTGCATAGTATCTTTTAATCGACGGAGCACGTACATGAAAACTGTATATCATAACGCTCGAAAACAAACTTTTTTCATTAATTCCAGATGGTTCGAATAGCACGAACAAGGAACTCGATCTCGATCGCGGGCATTTACGTAATTCTTCCATTAGCAGCACGGTGAGCATTTTTGCGGATAAGAACAATGATCTACGCGAAGGTAGGCGAACAGCTGGAATTCTCTGCTGGCCTACAAAAAGTTCCTCTTAGAAATACTTAATGGTGGCTCGCGAGGCATTCGTAGGAGTATCGAACATTTTATATCAAAAAGAAAACAAAAAAAAAAAAAAGAAAGAAAAAGAAAAAACACTGTTGCACCTATATACGATGCGAAAAGACATGTGTCGATTTGTACGCGATGTACAAAATGTGTAGAAAACGAATTCTTGTTTCGTAGCTTTCACATTGAGTTTCAGAGATCTCCAGAATCGAAATAGCTGTTTAAAGGACTCGTTGTGCAGTTACTTGTTCCAGGAATATCAATCGACTGTGTAAAGTGTAAAACGTTGTATTGTTCGGAGGTTTGGCAAAGTTAAATTAGCTTTTGCAAAATAATTAGCTTGTAGCGACAGAAATTAATAGAACCTGGTGGTAGATTTACAAAATCTCGGTTACAGGAGCAAGAAGTGACATAGGTATTTCATTCGTGCAACGTACAAGTATTTTTGTTTAGTAACTAATAATACTAGCTAGTATTATTAGCGAAATTCTCAATCTGTAAGTTATTATAGTTGTTATACATATTAAATATTTTTGCATTATTATAACAAGTTCGATAACAAATTAAGTTTCACAAATAAATTTTACGAATTACAAGTTACATATTTGATTGTCCTATTCGACGTAAAATTGTAAAAGAGAAATCTATAACCTACAATTCTTAGCTTATTATTTCATTGATACCACTAATTGATAGGTTATTTTGCAAAAAGGCCCAGGTACCTAAGTGGCAGAATATCACTAAAGTATCTAGAAACAATTCGCAAAGTAATTTGCATTAAATTCGCTATTTTTTGATAATGAGACGTATCTGTAGTTTATAATCAAATAATAATCGGAAGTATTTTAACGAAGGAATATTTTCATTTTATTTATGTAACACTACTAACTACGTAATACGAATTCATGAAACGCATTGCAATTTACAATGTATAAGATGGACAGGATATGAAAGATAATATCTTGTGGCAAAACAAATTAAAGATAATACAGCAGAAGATTTTCAAGCTTCCTTTTAGAACAAAGTTTACGACAAAATTTAGTTGGTCTTAAAATGATCTAAGTATTTATGAAAGCATTGCCTAAACGATATTTAATACCAAACAGTTCTCATTGACTTTTTAAACAGCATCTAGTATCGAACAATCATTATTTATCTCTTAATATATAACTTGATCTGTATTCAATATGGAATTTACGATCTCCAAAATCAAAGTTTATCTTCAAAATCAAATAATTTCCTCATTGATTTATCACGATATTGAGAAAAGCCAAAAAGAGACGCCGAAAGATTTCGTTGTAGAAGAATCCTAATTCCATTCATGTCTTAAAAGTTTTTCTCTTAATAGGCAGCAGCTGTTGTTTATAAACTTTGTAATGTATATGATTCATGTTTATGGGCTAGAGAATGGGGCGCGATTGCTATTTTTAATGAATTGTTGATACTTGATCCGAGCCACACGAGAATTTTGCTGGTCCTCTCCCGTGGAATTTCGATGCCATTGATTTAGTAAGCCACGCAGGCTCCCGTGTCTGGTTCTGAATACAATTTCACGTCCGGCCGACGATTTTTGGACGGTCTGTCTGCCAGGGGTCAACGATCCGTTCCTTAATGCAAGAATGCTACCTGACGCATTCGTAATTGCTGGTCATATGATATAACACGCCGTTGATAAGCTATTCGAACTACCGATTGCCTAATATTTATGTCACAAACCGGTAATTGTTCGACATTTGGTATTCTTTTCATTCCTATTTTTTTTTTTTTTTAATTTGTGATTTTCTTAACGTCTGTCTTTCTCAATGATAGGTATATTTTTAGTTTCTTTTTTTATCTTGATGCTTCAAATTTTTCAATCGTTATTTTTCTTTAAGTTAAACATTTTTCAACTTGTATTCCTTTTCCGTTTGATATTTGAAAAATCCTTTTCATTCATACTTGTGTATTCGAGATCTCTAACATTTCTCTATTTCCCTGATTTTCTGTCGACAGTTTCCATAAAAAAGAGTGAGAAGAGGATTAAGGTAAAGCTTTCGAAATACGGGAACATCGAAAAAGATTAAGCTGTATATACGAAAGAGGCATAAAATTAAAAAAAAAAAACGTTAGATTTCAAAGTAAAAAGAGAATTAATGACTCATGATTATTAACTCAAATTAGAGTAATAGAATAAACGCAGTAGCGGGATTTAATAAAGCTCCCTTTTTTTCTTTCAAACGTGTTCCAGAACTCTAATTAATATTGCGTTCTGCAAACTAATTACGTCTCTTTAAGAATTTCCTTTGATCGTTTAAACGAGAATTTCCCAGCGTTTCTACGGTGGCGCAAATATATTACCGGATAAAACTTTGTAACGTCACGAAAGCAATGAAATTGCATTCAAACTTTCTACAAAGTATAATAGTACATAAACTCGTGCAGTAGCCTCGATGCTTTGAAATTTTAAATGGAGCTTTTTATTAAGAGATTGATTTTCGTCTTTTTTAATTTTATTCTTTACTAAATTCCAAAAGTACTCATATAAGTATGAAATATGTCATAAGATGATTAGAGTACTAAATTATCAGTATAAGAGTAATATTTCTGTGTGTAATAATTATTATGAAACGCATCTATATATCTTATGTAATAATATTACTTTCATGTACCTCAGCTATATCGCAAAGTTTTACTGTTTTTAGTTGCAGGCAAGGAAATATTACATATTATTCTTTTAAGACAAGCAAAGTTTTATGAGAAGAGAAATAAGAAATTTATAACATTCTAACTCAAGGAATTCATCGTTTGATTCAGTAAGATAAGCACATGTTAAATAACAAAATTCTTGTGTTTCTTTTTACAACAATTAAAAGGAAAATTTCTTAAAATATTTTAGAAACAACAATTAATAACATTAACATTTCACATTATACGCGCTATACGTCATTTAAACATATTTTATACTTTTCTAATTATCTCTCCCTTTTGTTTAAAATTACACTAACAACTTTAATTCATATGTAGACTACATTTATTACTTTTTGGGTATCGTGAATTAGTATGGTAAATATGGTATCGTATCACATTTGTTATTTGTATCGTATCGTACGTCTAATTAATATTAATGACCAGACTGCGGATGTTTATGCATTTATGGTAACTTTCAAAGTGAAAAAATGCACAGAATACTCGTAATATGCAAAAGTGTATAAAATATACAAACTTTTCTCTATTTGCCTTTATAAACATATGAATTTGCATAAATATCAGCAGTCTATTAATGGTATTCCAGTTTCGAACAAGAGAAAGATAAAAAGGCAAATCGCATAAAAAAGGGAACGTTTTAGCGTCCTGCAATTTGCATTTGTTTCGTAACAAATTTTTGTAGTTTAACCACACGTCTTGCTGGATATTTAAATATTTGCTAATAGTGGCACTACTTTTTTCAACTTCCTACATTCTCCTTTCTCGGTATTACCTGTATCCCACGTGTTTCGTGACCAACATGTCAAACACAGCGAAACGATCAACTACGGTTTAATCAAACGGAAGACATATCATTACGAAGTATAATTATCTACTGTCTTCACAAGTAACATGAAATTTATGAAAATTTCGAAATAACGAACACGAAAATTACTACATTATTTGAACGACTTTATTACTAGAAAGGGCAAAGGATAACGAAACTAACATGAGAAACTAGTAGAGCAATTACTTTCTTATCGAATCCAAAGTGATTTATGTTCAATAAGATTTGATCCATGTAGAAAGAAAAAAGAAAAATAAAGCAATTGCTGAATTCCCAAGTGTCTTATACTAGCAATGTATGTACATATATATATGTATATACCACCATCCACAAGTATTTACAATAGTTTGGTCGATTTTTAGTAGTAGTATTTGAATTTGAACAAAATGTACAAATTAAGAATGAGTTAATAATTCCAAGCGATATGTAGTATCTTTTTATAGTATCAAAGAGGAAGAGTATAAGTTTAAATTATTTATTAAAGGGCCAGAACCACTTTTGTTTCGTTATTTACTATTAAATATTTTACGATTTACCAGATATATGTACTACATACATTTATTATTTAAATATGACTCTTTACACTAACGTCAGAAGGGATTCTATTAATTTAAAGGAAGTAATTTCATTTAATTTATAATTCAGAAAATAAATAATTCGAGGATAAAGAGCTTGCCAACTAATAAAATGATTCTGAAAGGTTTGACAGTTACAAATATCAGTTTTATTATCGTCTATTGGTATTTAAAACGGTAATTTAATTGCGATATAATATTCGATCATACGTGTATAACTAAGATAATTATGAAGAGTAAAATTATTGTAGTTTAATTTATTCGTGATGTTGAAAATCAGAACGTGTTCTATCAAATATAAGCAAATATTTGAATACTTTCGAGCAGTAGTGTATATGTCTCTACAAATGATATAAGTACTCTTTGCATTACTCATTTCTTCTACTAATATTTTATTTTAATTGCATTGAGAAAACTCGTATGATTTATAAGAGTTATACAACTATCCCATATATTGTGTCAACAATTTACATTTTACTATATAATTTTTATGAATGTCTTGATATATTGCGACTAATTATTAAGAATGAAGTACAAATAAAATACACATGTGCCTACTGCATTCCAATCTCATTTAAGTACCAAATATGTCATAAACTAACTGCAGCACTAAGTTATCAACACGAGAGTAATATTTCTTTATTTAATAACTTTTAAAAGAAGAATGTACAATATCCTGAGTGTTCTACCTTTCTGTGATTTGTCTTGCAAATTTTTACGACTTCGATCTCTAAGAAGAGAGTTGACACGTCATTTTTCTAAAGCAAGCGCAATTTCATGAAATATGAAGTTATACGTTTAAAACCATTTAATTAAGCAGTAAAATTACACGTAACATTCTCCACGCTTAGAACATGCAACTTGCAACATTATCAGAACGACTTCATTACCCTAGAAAGCGCAAAGAAAAACGAAACTAAAGGAACTCAATTACTTGGTTACCAAAGCCAAAGTGATTTATGTCGAAGAAAAATTTGAGAGCATACCAATGAAAATATCTTAATTAACACACCTGTCTCACTCGTGTACCATTTTAATTAGAGAATGAATATCAAAGTGGAAAAGATTCCACAAATAACGAATTCGTAACGCGGGATTATTCGTCGCTTCTCTCAGGGGAAAGTGCCTGGTAGGTTGTTACAAATATTCACGCACAGTCATCAATCATCGATTCTTTTCCTTCCAAGCGAATAATCCGACAATGAACCACAGCTTCGTATAATACGCCAATTATCCTTAATGCAGATTAATCAGATCTTTGATAGGAAGTGAGATATTCTAATTCGCAACAAAGAGCTAAAAATTTGAATGCAAGTGTTCTCCATTTGTTTGAGACGAAAATTTTCAATTAGAATCACGTGTTAATTAGTTCAATAGACTGTGCTGGAATGTAGAGTAGAATAGTACAGTTAGATGCAAAAGTTTTCTATACTTTAGAAAATGGCCATTTATATTCAATTAAAATATAGATAAATGTTTGCTGTGTAATTATTATGTTTTATATTGTGACGATTTTCCTTTTATTGCTTTATGCGTTAAGTAAATTTTTACAAAAAAGTAAGAAGATTTTCTTGATTGTTTATTCCTATATAACTATCATCCAAAAATTTGGAAACAATCATGTTTTAGAATTGAACATTTTCCCTTCTTTTTCTACTAATTCTATTGCTTATTTTATTTAATTGTTTGCTTATATGCCTATTTTGTAACTTTTCCATTTTTGAAACAAGAAACGAATTTTGTATAGGTAATAGTGTGCAACATTTTCACTTTAATAAAATATTACCAGAATATATAACTTGAATTTATATGATATCACTTAATTATTTCCGAACTTTTGAACAGTGGTGTATGTTCTAAAAAGCACAAAATTCGGTGAGAAAAGACTTTTATATTCAGATTAATCTATAATTTATGTTGGTCGTTAAAATTAGCAGCTAATAGAATAATTAGAACAGCGATCCTTAAACGTATCAACGCTAATTAAGCGTATAGAAATCTCTGAACTTCCTGTGTCAGCTATAATAGCTGGAATGAAATTATAACGAATTATGGATATCTGTATTCTAAGTTTAATTACAGGTACACTTATACAGCTGTATTTAACAACTATCATTCTTTTTCTCTTTACATCCGAACCGGATATTTATATATATTTAGAAAAAAATTGAAAATAGTATTTTTTTATATATTATTTACTATATTGGAATCGAGAAAAAGTTATATTAGTTATTAATTCTTTTACAATATATATCACAACCATTTTTTATACTAACAAACAAGGCTCGTAGAAAATTAATTTTAGAATCAATTACTTTCAACGTCGTTATATATAGAGGTAGCCAATTTGAGAATTTTATCTAAAGACTAACATTCCCCGCCATTGAATTTCATAATCGATGTCATGTAGTAAAACCACGAAATAGCAATAACCACGAATCGAATATTCTTATCTAAATCGGAATTTCAACGTGCACTCATATCATGGCGTTTTATTGGGAAATATTATCGGAATAGAAGACAAGAATTTTGTGTAAACCCGCAAGGAATCTATATCTCCGGCTAAAATTCGAACAGCGATCGAACAAAATGATTTCATCTTTCTGCTTGATTCAATACGTTCACTTTGTTCCACATCCTTGGTTTTCTTATAAGGTAGACGTATGTAAAAAATCGGCATTTTTTAAATATCTGCAAAAATTAATTCTGAAAGCAAGCTATTAATAAGATGGGAGCGTCATAGTTATCCTATAATGTGAATTATTAATTATATATTAATTATGTTATAATGTTATGTTACTCATGAGAAATATAGATAAATAATATCGTTAGAGACTCTCTTAAAACGTGAATGATATTAGCTAATTTAATTATGTAGATATGTAGATCATGTTCTCGAAATACGAGCTTCCAGAGTTAATAGAGTTAATTGTTTGTACATTAAAATTACTGTGTATAGATATCCACCGTGAAGAACTTGCAGAATAATATAGAAATGTAAAATAATAGGATACTAGAAAAACAAAATTACAGAATTATATATGTCCCCAGACAGAATTTAGTTTATGAAACTTTCCAGGACATATCTTGTGCGTGGGAGCGTTTCAAGAGTGGAATAGGTCAATGAATAATAGAATAATAGAAAATTAGAATCGTAAGATAATATGTCTCCAAATTTTGTTAATTTAATTCGCGAAATTCGGTCCAATGATAAAAATACCTTGGAAAATTTGTTTTCAATAAAAGACGGCGAAGAAGGCGTGAAATACAAATATAATTGTTAAATAAATAATACATTAATAGAAGAATAAAATAATGGAATAATATATGTTCCGAAATTGTTTAATTTGGCTTATATAGTTCAGCCAAATGACAAAAATATTTGCGAAAAAGAGTGAAATACGTCATGAGTGGAATGGGTCAATGATTAATAGACTAGCAGAAAGATAAGATCGTGGAATAATATATCATTTCAATCCTTTTAATTCGACTTATAAAATTCAGCCAAATAAGAAAAAAGCAAAAAAAGATTGCCAGGAAGTAGGAAAGAAATGTGAAAATCAACCATGAGTGGAATAGGTCAATAAATAAATAAACGACGACGTGCAAAATTGCTGAAAGGGTAACGAGAAACGAGCGCCTCCTTCCAGGGGAAAGCTGCTCGCGAATATACGTGCAGCATTGTTCGTGTGTGTACAATGTGCCAGCTAATGAGCGTAATGATTCCTTGGAATGTGCATCTAAACTGCTATCTGCGGCTCGACGCGTGCACGTACGGTTCTTCACGCGAGCTGCACACATGTGCTAACCGAGCCAGTCCTCGTTTTACATACGTTCTAGTGGAGAGCATTTATGGAATGAGTGGCATTAAATGATGCTTGAAAGAACGAAAGGAGACTTAAGGTAGCTCTTAAAGCGTGATTTTAACCGAGAATTTTTGTTGGTAATTAGCAATTAGAGAAATGGAAATGAAGTTTCACAGGTCTGTCTGTCTAAAAGACAGATATCGTGGAAATTTATCCACGAGATGATCAGATGTTAATTCACGTTGTTTATGGCATATGCATTATTCATGGTTGTATGTTTAAGAAGGATAAGAGTAATGAATTTATAGGTGAAAAATATCAGGCTTTAAGGTATTATCTAACGCAGAATATTTTAGGTTGCAGTATTTGGGAAATGGAAAAAAATTTGAATTAGTGAATCGTGAACGAGTATTTATGGAAATGTTTATATTAATATAATTATTGGAAATAAGAAAATATTGTTTGATATCGGATCATAAATGAGTATTATCTTAGAAGTAGATTCGAAGGAACTCTGTCAATTCAAGAATTTTCGAATAGTGAAACTGATAACTCTTATTAATCTGAAACGATGGAAATAATTTGGACAGGAATAGTAGAAAATAGAAGTAAAGCTTTAAACGAACAGTCATTTCTTGCTCTATTTATAAGATATGGATAAAATATAATACAATATAACATCTTAAAATATCAACTAATCAGCTTCATATCTCTGAAAATGTAAAATCAAAACCATCTATCAAAAGGAGAATTAAATCTCTTGAATACTTAAAAAAAGAAAGACATTCATCGATACTAAAAGCAATAGCGGTTAATTGAAAACCGGAGTTGCCCGTTAATTAAACGTTTGTCAACCGGAATAACTACATGGAGTTTTAAACGAAACTTTCTTTTTTTACGTACTTTAGTTGGAACAAAGCTCACATGCAAGGATAACATCGGTTATAACTTGATTACAAAATAAACGGTTCCCATCTGATCGATCTGTTCCCGTGTGCGACATCGGGAGAATTAATTTCGTTCGTTAAGTTAAAGGATCCCCCGTACCGAGTTTCTTTTATCGCTTCGTAATTTATGAATTCGACTGCGTGATAAATTGCACGCTAAAAGCAAGCCCGAAAATTACACCGTGATTTATAAAAGCGCCTTGCATTGCGAAACGTCGAGGGCGTAATCGTTTTGGCAATGAGACTTTTAATTGCCGTAATATCCATTCAATTACATTCCATGTCCACTTGTCATTTCACGATCATTTCCATACCGAGATTCTATTTTTTTCTTTTTCTTGTTCTTCTCTGTGGGCTAATTGTGTAATTTTGTTAACTTTGTCGCGATATACAATGTATCGTATTTGCAAAGAAACGCATGCAATTTGTTATAATAGCTTGGAAAATCGGAATAGGATTTTGGCATTTAACGATCGAGTTTAATTTTGCGCAAATATGCAGATTGTATTTCTGTTATGGTAGCGATTGTTTTAGAATTACTATGTCTAGAAATACCTTTCTAAATTTTATGTTTAATTCTTCTTGTACTTCGGTTGTTGTTATAATTACTTTACTTTTCCGTTTCTGGATTTTCAGAATTGTGTATAAGAATTGCTATATACAATTAAAGGTAGAGCGAAGACAACGTAGAATGTATGTTTCAGTAATTTATCGTATAATGAACAAAACGGTATCTTGTAAACGTTTTATCACGTCTGGTGTACTCTATAAATTTTATCTCTTTATATTTATCTATTCACATAAATTATGAAAATTCACATCGTATACGATGTTATATTGGTTTTGTAAAAGATACTGTTTGAAAGAATAGGTGTCATCAAGGATCAGCAATTAAATACATCAATATTCAAACAGAATTATACTACCATTAGCAGCACAAAGCAACAATTACATCGATGTAATTATTTGCTATGAGATTGGTGCGTGTGAAACATTTCTCTGAAACTTTAATTCCACGGCTAAATAACGTCCATTACATTTTATTCCGTCATTAATTATCTGCCAACATTGAAGAAAAAGAAGTTTGTTACAAGTCGCGCGTATTGAATATTAGGAAGATGCAGAATAAAAATATTACAACATCATTATTAGTCATCATGAATAATCGAAACGTTCGTATCACTTCCTTGTATGAGCTCAACTTTGGAAAACAGTGTCATGAAAGTTCCTGAAAACTCGAATTCAATGTTTTAAACGCTTTAATGCATAAATTATTTTGGAAAGAAAACTATAAAAGACTGTAAGGATCTTCGTTAAGAGAATTTTGTAATTCTAGAACCGACAACTTTTGTAAAGCCGATGTAATGAAAGCGTGTCCACAGAAACACAGAAACAGAAACTGAATATCACTCTGAATGTGCACGGATTCGTGCGTAAATTACTTTGATCAAATATATGACTTTACTAGGAAACCACATATGGTTAAAGTTTTATTTAATAAAATATTTCATAACTAGTGCGCGGATTTCCATGCAAATTTACATTTTCATGGACACAGTTAAGGAGATAAAACGAAAGAGGGATACTTTTTACCATTTATTAACAACTCTATCGGGTATTCTACTATTGGGTTGGCAATTAAGTGACTGCGGATTTTGTCATTGCCACCTAATGCCAAAAGTAGTTAGCAAAATTAGCGCTCACTTAGTTGCCAATCCAATATTTATTATATGCATTTTCTGCATTTATGCATCTTCAAATGCTGCATGAATGAATAAAAATTCCCTCTCTACTAATAACATTAACTATTTGCAATTTCAGTAACGTGGCCGGTGCACGAAATGCGACACTCCTACAATAAAATTAAAAGGCGATAAAACGAAAAGTAATATCGAAGAAATCCAAGCTGATACCTCGATTTTAACATTATGTCGCAACAAATTTCTGATATATCGATGAAACATTACCCGACACCTTCTCTTTGCCAAAATAAAATCTCATTTTCACTGCAAAAGGCGAAACACGAATCTTGTATCAGTTTCGTATGACTGAAAAATGATCATTCAGCCGAAAGACATACTCGCTGTACATTCTCCGGGGCAAATGACAGGACTCAATCTTCTTATCGTCAGCGGGTTATTAATCGATCTCGATCAGGGACAAGCGTAAACGAAAATCCGTGTATCTGTTTTGGAACGCGGTTGGAATCGATCGATTCCGTAGAAACTTTCTCTTGCGAGAGGCTGGTCGGCAATCACTCGTTCATTAAAAATACCTTTTCATTCGCTCATACACCGCAGCAAGATCTCATTGCTTGTATACGCAGAAAGACTCGCTTACCTTGTTTCGGGGAATCGTCAGATCTGTTTTCCTTTTCTTTTTTTTTTCAACGAAGGTCCTCAAGTTCGTTTCAACCAATTTATTCCGGGATCGGTATTTGCGAAAGTCGAAATTCCTGTTCCAATCTCTTTTGTTCGATTTCTGCATTCTTTATGCTCACGTGCGCGATCTTATTATACACGAGAGCAAATATACACGTTGAATTTCACGAGAAAAAACTAACTTTATTTATACACAAGTAATGAGGTCTTATTGTGGTGTATGAACGAATGAAAAGGTACTTTTAATGAACGAACGATTCCGAATAATAGAATGTTTGGTGATATAATGATTTCAGGTGGAAGAATATTGGAGACGATCGGAGAGAGGAGAAATTTAATGAAAATGGTATTGTACAATGAAAAGTTTGAAGTTACAAGCGTGTTTATTGAAATTGACAAAATTCGAACGAAGAAGGTTTAGAAATCGAAAGATCTCGAATAAGATGATATTCGAGTTTCAAATTAAAAGTTTCAAATTCTGAAACTTTGCAAGAATAATAAGAGTTTTGAACCGTCTAAACATTTTTAACGATATGACATATAATTAGATATTTATAGAAATGAGGAGACTTTTAAAAGAAATGCAATTGTTGAAGTGTTGCAGATAGAAAAATAATTTTTTAAATAAAAAGCTTTTTCAATAAATTCATCGCGAAGAATCGCAAAAGAAATACGATGATCGAAAAACTTTTAATTTAGTTAATATTTAGCTCGATTGTTTGCAGATATTTGGCTCGATTGTTTGCAGATATTTGGCATTGATAATATTCCAATTAATTAATACTTAATATTAAAACAATCTTTAATGGAAAATACCCTATGATAGAAGAATCTTAAAAGAAAGAACATTTCGAATAAAAGAGTATTTGATCGAAACATTCGAACGCAAATCACGTATCACGATAAACGATACACCGTTTGTCTTAAGCCTTAGGCGTTGAAATCACCTGGTTCGCTTAACCATCGTGATTTTGGTCGTTAAAGATGATTAATTCACAAAAGAATACGCATTAACCATTGAATATTATAATTTTCGATATTAGTAGAAATTTCTGGTTTGTACATGTATTATTATCGTGATTACCCTGCGTGAAAGCGGAGATGTTTGCGATGATTTTAAGGTTGTAAAAGCGAGTATACACGTGTATTGGTAATGATGATGGGAGAGATGTTCGCAGGAATGGTCGTCAATTTTGGTTTTGTTACTGTTTGGGAGAAAGTTATAAATGCATATGAATTATAAGATTGAACGACATTTATTACAGACCGCTTAAAAGTGGATCTTTCTGAATCTTTCCTATAAGCCTTAAAAACAAAATAAACGTCTGTTAGTTTAATACCAAGAACTGCTACAACGTGTACATAAATATATCGTATATTGATGATTATAATTAGAAGTAGTATAATGAAAATAAATGGGTATACTTATATACAGCTTACACTGAATATCTAAATATCTTTTTATTTTGCATAATATTATATAAAACATAATGATAGGTTTAAGATATAATGAATGATTTGAGAGTAAGAATGGCGTGAAAGAAAAATTTCTTTTTAAGATTATTTTTTCTCAGCCTTTCTAAAGTCAACGTTATTTCTTGACGAAGAAAAAAAGTATATTCATTTTTATCTGCTTATGACAAATTATAATTTAAACATTTTGCAACATTGTTACAAACGAAGAAAATATTCAGACGTTAGTTCTGAGTCGAGATATTTGAGATAATTGTATTTCTATTCCAATAAAATTCATCATAAAGCTGGGCATCGGTATTTACCAAAGCACGTGCAAATACGTGAACTCAGAAATTCATCGCGATAAATTTAGTACTTGCAGCGTTAAAGTATTAATATGTCAAGAAATATACAGAGACAGCGAAACTGTTCCAACCTATTTCAAAATCTTCCTCCTATTTTAAGAACATATTATATATACACATACATATATCGGTTATACAACGATTATACAACGTAGCTTTTAAATTTTTCACACAGTACTAGTACAGACAGCTTACAAACCTAATTAAACGTACAGATGAAACATGTTCAATTAAACCTCTTTAGCTTTATCACGTCCGATAATCAGCAACATGCGACTTAATAGCCCTCAACTTTCAAAAATGTCTGTCACAGTTTGCGTTATCTGGATCGATCGATTCGACTCAAACTCGTGGAAAAATATCATCGTGAGTCAGCATCCCTTTCTATCTCCTTCCCCAAATGAGAGGCTCAGTGGAGAAATTGTACAAGTATATATTTTTCAAACTCAAGGAAAGCGTAGGAGATGATAGATGACGTGTTTATCCGTGAATTTTTAAGTCTTTGCACAAACACTTTCATGCACAAGTACCTACATAATAGACACGTATTATTAATAAAACGATTAATCAACGGTTGGCTGGTTGATATTTTGTATTTATGCAATATAAGGAATAAAAATACGATATAATGAAAGTTGGCGAAAATTGTATTTGCGTGGGTTATAGAAAAATAGTGGATTATGTGTTAAATCGATAATCTGTTGATCTAAGCCTCATTGAGAACATTTGCGGTGAATTGAGTTAGTTAAGAAATGCCGTAGCCGGCTATTGTATCCTTTCTGCTAATTTTATGGCATTTTCTAGTAACCTGTCTACGATGATTAGTGAAATGATCAATGAGAAATAGCTGTTATATTATTTATTTTCAGGATGAGCAATTCAATCTCTCAATTCTTCATCTTATATATGATCTTTATTAAAAAGATCATACATAAGTGTAATACTGCAGGGTCATTGTTTAGAAGCATACAGATTTCTTTACTAGAGACTTCACCATTCCCCACAGGTTTCTCCAATTAAAGATTCTGTCATTCGTTTCATTGCTTGTCGAAACTTTTCAAGGAAATCTCGCTGGTAATTCGATTTTGTCGATATTCGATGCTCAAAAATCAGTATACGTAGTGCTAAAGTAGCTACATGTGTGAATACGCTGATACATAGACAGAGTGCGACCCATTAAAAAGCGAGGACAGATTTTCTACTTGCGGAGGACCTAATTTGGCTGATGCGCAAAAGAACAGTTCATTCCTAGAAATCATTGAGCGTGTACAGCGCAGAAATCGGATATTCGAATGAGAGTTACCCTAATGTAATTTGAATACTACGAAATATTTATGTAACTTCGGGGAACAATTTAATTCGACGAAATTCTTAATTGCAAGGAGATCTAATCCGTGATGATGTTAATCCCATGGTTTCTTAATTTTCAGAAAACATTAACTCCGCAAAATTCTTTCGAATTACAGGATTTTTGATTAATGAGTTTTGTAGATTAATCGCTTCTTAAAGAATAAACTAGTATTAAGTGTCTTTTTATATATAATATTTATTGTAATATCGTGCGTCCCGTGTTTTTCTTGTTCGTTAGTTACCTTCTGTTGCCGATTGCTTACGAAAGAAGAATTCCGACGTTAAAGATAGCAAGTTATTAAAGTTGAACGTTCGAAGAAAGTTGAAAGTTCGACCAACGCTGCAAATTTATCACGAGGAACGATTCGATATTTGTAACATAATACGTTATACTCTTCCCAGATTGCAGATCGATGATAAATTTTCGTTGGTGTAAAAGCTAATATTCAGTCGTAATAGTCTTTCATACGGAGTGGAGCGGCTCAAAAGAGCACGAACAAAGACACTAGCTCGCAAGGCATTCTCTAATATCGACTTTTAAAGAGTTCGCCTAGCAGAGAAACCTTTCGTAAGGCCATTGTCTGCATTTAGCCTGTGCCAACCCCGATTGATCATCGGCGATGACCTCGTCCGACTCGCGAGGTCATCGCAAGTATACTCCAACATTTCTATAGGAGCCACATAGGTCGATGGTGCATCGGAGATCGATACAAATAACCATATTGCTGTCAACACATCGGGACGATATATTTCCGAAATTTACGCGTTGCAGTAGAACTCCGTTTACAATAAACTTGCTATGGCACAAACAATTCATGTAATTGAAGTTAATACGAAAACTACAGGAGAAAACAGGATACGTTGTATTTTTCATTTTTCACATGTTGTTGTACATGCTACCAAAAATGTCTTTTTATTTACTTTACTCACGAAAATATGAAAATATTGAAGATATTCAAATATTATTGCTTACCTTAATGTTTGCGCGTTTGGTCTTCGCAAAACTTCATCAAAGAGTACTATTGAAAACGTGCTTGAAACCTGGGATACCGCAAATATACGATTTAATTCTTGCGAAAGTTGAAAATTTTAAAAAGTTTAGAGAGCTGTTTTTATGAGACTTCTAACTTTGGACCTAACAGCTTATTCTCATTTTCAATTATGTCGTAATAAAGTACTATTCCATGGTCATAAAATGACATTAAAGTCAGAAAATTAACAAAAATGTATTTATCCTTGTTATTACGATGTTGTTACGTTCTTCTTCTATGATCTGCGTAAAATAGTTCACGTCCAGATAAGCGAATGCAACCAGTAATTCAGTTACTTGACTAGCAACTAGAATTTCGTTCAATTAGGTGGAGTTCATGTAAACGAAGTTCTATTATTTGTGTTTGTTTAGGTCAATTTTAGAGTTCTATTAAAGCTGTACTGTAGGTATTAGATTCTGTTAGAGTTGCGTTATTCAATAACGTTGCACTATAATAGATGTTATAGATGACTATAATATTTGCAGCAATATTCGACGAATATCGTTAAAAACTTTAAAATTAGGGAACTTCAAAAAGAGGAGCTACAGTCAGCAAGAACCTTCGATATAAAATATGTAGACTAAAAAAAATCTTAGTTTAAGCTGAATAGTTTATATCTCTAATTTAATTTATTATTTATTAATTTATATAAGATTTAGGTTCTTTTAAATGAATAATTAAAATGAGTGATAGCTAAAATTTCTCTCCTTCTAAACCTTGGGCAACATTACTCTAAATATTATGTATAATACTACTTCTATTAAGGGCTTGAGAAGTTTTTAACGACCGAAAATGTTTTTAAAATTGGATTTAAATCAAAGATTTTTATTGTTGTCAGTAATCTTAGAATTATGATAATATAGATTTTTTGAAAATGAATAAAAAGGCTATATGATTATAGCCCTTCTGAAATTAAAAATTGCAATTTTTATGAAACTAGACCGCTTAATAATGAACAAATTTTGCAGAATTATTTTACGATTTTGTCAAAATTAAGAGCAGCTATCATGGGACTAACTAATGTTCTTCTAAGATTAGAATTATCTTTGGATTCCGCCAAATGAAATTTTCCTCGTAGTCACATGAATATTTCGTAGAAATTCGTCAAATTCTATGAGGATTGGAAATTTCATCAAATGAAATTGCTCCGAAGGTTTCGCGAAATTTAATGTTCTAGAATTACATCGATATCTCGTAGAATCGGAGTTTTATGAAATTAAATGCTCCTTCGAATTGAATTCCATACAATTGAAATTCGCCTGGAATTGAACAGATATTTTATATAATTACAATTTCTTCGTAATTATAATTTACACGAAATTGGAATTATCTTTCGAACCAAATTTCGCCAATAGAAATTTGAAACACTTTCTATCCCACGAAAATGACAATAAAGCTCACTTACGTAGACAGAACTAATTAGTAGAACTTTTTACTACTCATTAATGACTCAACTAATTAGCGGTTGCTAGTATATTAACGTTTGGCGTTTGACTATACTAATTAAGTATACGAATCGCGAGTCTATAGTTAATTATTAAACAATTAATCAGTTAACCTTTTAAGCGTGAAAGACAAGATATCTGATCACTCGAAAACGCCTTCGTAACAGGCACGATCTATTACTCTCCTCCAAACTCTAGCAATTGCAATCATTTAGAAACGGTAAAATATGATTTGTTGAACTTTCCGCCTCGCATGATGGATGTACTTGTCATTAGTCAATTTTTACGCCCACGGAATTGATTGTTTCCTACGGACAATACATTTATTTAGCAATTTTTATTGTCCCTGTGAAATGAAACGATTTAGAAACATTTTATAAGTCACTAACATTATTAAAGATGTCAAAGGTATAATTTTCTTGATATTTTAAAGTGATGTTTGCTACGAACTATTATTCACTATGATTATTAATTGATCTACTTATTTTGGAACTTTAGAAACGATTATGCTCGCGTATCTCGTTACCTGGTACTTTCTCGCATATATACTCTAAAACTATGTCATAATTAAATGATGAAGGCGAAATTTGACTATTTAAGATTTCGCACAATAAGCTAAGACGAATGTTGCAAAGACAGAATTTTTTTCAAACCAGAAACTAAACTACAAAATCTACACGATCTCTTTTATTTCAAATATCCACCAAATTTCCATCTCGAACATTATAATCAATAGACTTATCCAAATTTATATTTGAACAAACATAAGGAATAAGCTGTGATCTAGACAGAGATTTGTTCCATCTATTAGACATTCTAACAAATATCGAATTTTGAATATCTTACAACAACCTAATTATTGTACTACGATTTTGATGTATTTACTTGGAGAAATTACTAGAAACGCGTACAATGCATATTTGCTGTTTCAGATCTCAAGTATTTAAGACAGTGTATCGTACTCCTTATATCGTAACATTTACAATAATCTATCATTCTATATCTATAATATTTATAATACTATGTCAAAGATAATTCCTTACTTTTCGTAAATATCGGCAAGTTAATCGCCAGTTTCTTAGAATATCCAAGATAGAGACAACTTACTGTTTTACTTATTTCAAAGAAATAAATCTCTACTTAAATTTTATTTTTCTAATTGCGTTCGTATAGACGCATTTATTTCCATAAATATCCGCGACCTTACATTCAAGGAAACATCAACCGAACTGTGTATACTTCACGACTTTCGACTGAATTGATCGATCAACGATCACCAACGGAAGTCTAGATTTGCCAACCAACCAAATTCCAAGATCCTTCAGATGGTCGCGTGGAGAGACTATTGACCCAGAAAGTAGTGAGATGATTCAGCAGGGGCATGAATACAGCCGGATGATAATAATCGCAAACCGCGACATGGCTCGGTGAAAGCGCATCAGAGCGTGGTCGTGTTCCACCAGGGATATGATCGAAACGGGACGCGAAGGAATCAAACGAAACGAAGAAACGCACGACTTCTCTAACACTGGGGTTTCTACGCGGCAGAGATGCACACGCGTGAACTCTCGGTCTCTTGCTCATAGCCTACATACGAGGCGACGTTAATGGACGAACACGTGACACAAGGCCGTACGATCACCTTGGTGCCCCACACGCCTCTCGAGACGCCTCGTCGTCCTTTTTCCGACCAACGGAATAGCGGAACTCGCCATTTTACAGTTAACCAGCAACCGACGAGCACACCGACCGATACCGAGTCCATCAACAGCTCTCTTCAAACTAAGCCGCGTTCTCGACCTTCGACCGATCGACGATATCGATCAATACGATGTCGATTGGCTGTATTATAAATATTCGTGTATGGGAGACGACTGACTGTCACGGCTCGTGGTTGTTGATATGTTGTGTAACTATCGTTGACTGTCACGTTGGTCATTGAGAATTCACGCTACTAATTTCTTTAGAACATCAGAATTGTTAAATCGAACAAAGTAACGATTTTTGGATTTTTCTCCTTTTTTATGGTTACTGAAAACATATAGGTATTTTTGCGAAAATTAATATAGATTTCTATTTGGGTTGATTTTTATTTGTTCGCGTTTTTTTCGTGACAATCGACGTGTTAATGGCAGAGAATGCCAATTGGCGAACTAATTATAATTTACGATACTATCTACTGGTACAAGGACACGTTATATTTACTGGAAAATTCTAACTTTCGCTTTATTTTACACTGGGACTTTATTTAGCTGATCTTCATTTAATCCGATAAAATGTTAATTAATACGCGATACAGTGAATCTTTGTTGGTTAAACCTAGTAATTTGAATGTGATTACCTATTATGCGAGCGTGGAAAATAATAGGCAGTGGGGAAAATTAATGAATTCCTATTATATGATCCACGGATGTATCGTTTATCCTTTAAACGAGCAGTGATCGCTTTAAAGTGATAGTACAGTTATCGTTTTTAACAGATAACAGGAATCTCTCTTTAATTTCTGTTTATGTAGTTGCGTTCATAAAAATATAAATTTATAATAATAACGCGCAGTCCAGTAGAAATCAGAAAAGAATCAAGAGAACTCTGAATTTGGAAACACATTTCCATCGTAATCGTGTCGTGAACGATACCGACGAAGAGTAGGTGCAAACTCATTAGACAACAAACTTGCAAAGATAGTCAGAGGTCCTTAAAAAACAAATCAAAACACGCATTAAAGATAGTCAGAAATTCTTATAAGGCGGATATGTAGGGCTATAAAAAAACATATGTATAAGAAGCGTGGAATCGTGACTAGTTCTTAGAACTTCCTGTTCTAAGACGATAAGCGGACAACAAGCTCCGTGAACAAAATTGCTGGCTAAATTTTAGGCAGTTTGTAGCTCGTTAACCTCTTTAGATATCGCCACGATGAATTGTATGGAGATTTGGCGTTTTATTCTAGTCTCACGATGGTTCTAGACATTCGGAATGAAGATTAATGGTGCCAAAAACATTGTGGTTTTCGGGATTTTGGGAATTTAGCGAGATGTACGTCTTGGCTTCTTTCTCATGACGTTAAAATTGTTTTCTTGCGTTTAATGAATATCGTAAAGTAATTGTGAATTTCTGTTGTTGCATTATAACGCAATTGAGATAGTAAACGATGTGGACGGAAAAAGTGAAGAATTTCGATAAAGAAAAAAGAAAAGACACATTTCTGTTGATTTTGTCGTTTACGTCGTTCATCGAACGAACGCTATAGATTTTCAGAATGTATCGTGTTCACAGATTTAAAAGAAGAATATAAGATAAAAAATGTATCAGGTTGGTTAAACTGATTTATTTGAAAATTATACTTTTATCTTTTTATGATCTTGAGATAGCCATAATAGTTGAAATAAATTATTCTAACGTTTGTAACTTTCATTGCCATATTCAGCGTGGAATTTATACCATTTCTCGCAAAGAAAGTCGGGGATTTATGTTTTTAGTAGTTACATCGTCCTCACCATTCCAAATCTTCAATTATCATTTTTCATTAGTTTATATTTACGTAATGTCGTGATGAAAATTTATCATTAAAAAGCATCTGTTGCAAAATTATGTTATAAAATCTGAAGTTGTAAATTATATTGCGTAGTATTTAAATATATATTACGTAATATACATATATATATATATATATATATGTGTATAATGTACAACTACGTGTGTATAATGTACAGTGTGCAAATTGTAATTAATGTGCATTATAAGCATTACCGAAAAAGTATGTCGTACGCGTATCTATTTATCTACGCTACTGATAGAGAGTTTGAAAGGCGCATGATCCTTAATGAATATGCAATGTGATAAATGTATGCTAAGAATCTTTGGTAATAACATTAAATGATAATTCATAAATTGCTTTACATGATATGTAATTAGAAGGTTACGAAGTACCATGCAATGAGATACAATTTGCCACCTCCTGTGCTTATTATTGTCTTAGATACATACGTATGTATGTATGTTAGGAATTTGTAAAAGAAAGTAGATATAGCAAGGAAGCCTTCGAATTAATGATAGATGGAATATTCACAGCATAATCTAAATAACGGAGAAAAAGATGAGCATAATAAAAATTACCATATATGCTGCGTACAATAAGACTTCATTAGCTAGAAAAATCTATACAATTTTATAACAAAGAATGCACAAAGAGCGATCTTGAGAGTCAAGACACTCGTTATAAAACTTTGTCCACGGTGTTACATATGATCAATAAAAAGTATTAAATCTATATTTGGGAACATACGAATTTTTAATGAAAAACATTAACAGTTTCGACGCACCGATAACCGGTCCTTTTCTCGACTTTCATATTCAAATAGGTTTTTAGCAATATAAACGTGAATCGACGCGTGAATCACACGTATAAACTTTAGCTTTTTATTTTTAAATCCGTCAATTTATGACCGTACATTGCTCAGACATATAAAGACATAAATTACACAACCATTTTACTGCAGTCCATAAAAAAAGAAAAACACTATCAATAGAAAAGTCAACAGAAAAATAGGCATTATTATCACTATATCACAGCTTTGCTTCAAGACTGACGCAACTCGAAAACATCAATTTTGATGTGTTATATCATATGTATTTGATACATTACGATAACTCATCTTAAGAATCCATCAAAGAGAATAACGCTCATAAAACGGTACGAGATATTATCCTTGTCGTTTCCATTTTATGACTCTAACGATCTCTAAAGAATCAATCACAGTTACGTCTTTTCTAGCACTATACAATACATAGATAATTAACCTCAAGCATTTAAAACCAGTAAAGAGTATTTACACTTTGCTCCATGAAACCGAGGAATGTGTAAATAAACTGATAAAGATAACCATCATTTTCCACGTCAAATGCCAAGCAATATTTTCTTGACACTAAAAGCCTTGCTAAAATGGAAACGAATTTTTTCAAATTTTTCGCATTCTAATAGTCGGTGAAAGATTTTAGATAAAAATATATCCTAGCAATCCGAATATTATCTATTTTATTAATTTAATAACAAATTCATTCTTATTATATTATTATCGAATATTAAAATATTATTGATACACATACATGTTTGGAGATCCAAATGGCGTTCAAGTGATAAACGATGGAAGCTAGAATTAACAGAAATGTATTTTTTCCTTCTATTAGACATCTTTTTGCGGTTACGTTCTTTGTTATCCTGTTGTCAGCTCCTCTTTAAGAAATCGTACGAACTCCTACACTTTCCTTGAATCTATGACGTAGCCACTACCATATTCGCGTCTCTTGAATCGATTCTCCGCCCAAGTGTTTGTAAAACACGCGAAACGTAGTTTTTTAAAAAGCATAAATGAGCAAAGATAGCCATCGTTTCTACGTGAAATGCCAACAGGTATTTCCTCGTAGGTAAAAAACCTCGCTTTGATAGCTCAGCAACGATTAACGTAGCAGCGTTTAAACGTCGTTTCCGCGATAGCCGCGATTATGACATTTACGCGCCTACGATACACGTCGAAACCACGATCGCGGTTTGCCAATCGCGACGGCCGGCGAATTATCTAGGAATTCAGGTGAGCTCGTGGAAAGAAACGCGGCAAGAAGCGAATAATCAATGAATAAAGAAGATCCGGCCGGTAATTCGAGCGGGATTTTTCATCGTGCTCAATTATAGCGGACCGTTAAATGGCCGGTCGTCTGGCAAAAGCAAAACGTCGCGGCTAACTCTCGCAGCTTTAATAGTTCCAGTCGCATTCCGTATCCGACCACGTAATGAATGAAATTGCTCGTTGTTAATTGATCTACTTTTCCTAGCCGGGCCACCCTTTTCTGGTCAGAAGGAAACACGTTTTTTTCACCATGAGATCGATGATCGATTCACAGGCATTCATTTTGGTTAACATCGGTATGGTGTAATAATATACCGACTAATAATGTTAGTGAATTGGCGCATTACAAATCATTGGTTGTGCACCTATTTTTTTTTTCTTTTTTATTTTTCGCAATAATCAGCTGACTTATAATTTGTAACATTTACTCGTAGAACTTCATTTGTTTCATCATCGAACTTGTTGCTCTTATACAAGTTACTGAATTGACAAGCAGGTTATACATAGATTTCTCTTTTATACCTTTAAGATGTTACGGTGAATAGAATAATTAGGTGGTTTGTACGTTTGTAGTTTGTAAAATTAGTTTGCAAACTTTTATCTGATTCATTGCCTACTTTGATGTCCTTATGTAAGAGAATTAGTAGCAATTTACGACTCGTGACTTGTGCAATTTTATCAATAACATTAACATAAATAATCGCGCGAGATTAAATTTCTATGTAACTTGTGATTGTTATGGGAGATGATTAGATGGCTGTTCATATTTGGAAAACGATGGAAATGATTAAGTAATTAGAAGAAACAAGATCCTGTAATTTTGATTATGTATTGCTTGCTTTGGAATTTAAATAATATTTTCAGGTATATGTATATTAGGTATTGATTTTTCGTTAAAATTTTGTATTTTTTACTCAAAAAATATATAATAGGAATATTTATGTATCTGACTTTTTACCAAGTCAGTGATAGTCGTCTATTCCAAAGAATATGTTAATAATAAATTGTGTTTATAAACACAAAGTTAATAAAAAATAATGTTTGTTCATATCCCATTTATTTTATAACTTCTTTCTGTTTTCTTCTCTATATATATCTGTACCATTTAATTTGTAATTGTTATTTTAAAATCAATATTCAACTTTCAATTTATCATTTAAAATACGTTCTTACTAACTTTTACATATACTCTAGTACTCTGATCAAATATTACGTAAATAATTCTAAACTTAATTTCTTTCAGAGCTTATTATTATTTCCTTCACTCTGAAATTAAAACTATTCAAATAATTTATCAAAAAGGAAAATAAATATTTGATGAAGATTCTTTTCAATATTATTGAACACGCTAAGGATTAATAATGGTTCGATGAGTGGGTATTTAAGCGGGTCGGAATGTAGGAAGCTGTTTAAATACTTCGACGATTGCAAAACAAATTAGAGAGAAAGTGATGAAACGAATTGCTAGTCCGGCATTTCCTTCTTCTATTGTAGAAATAACTACATTCCGTGGGCCGACTTTTCGCGTTCTTTCTTGAATTACGCATTTTTAATTATTAAGCATATTAAGCATAATTTTACAACACACGTGTGTGTGACGTAAAGTATGTGCCGAATGAGAACATGCTTACAAAAGAACGGTATACATGACGTTCTTATGATTTCTTTGATACTTGTAACGATGCAATTTAATTGGAACTTGTCTACCCTTTCCATTAATTATGTGGAAGTATTACGAAGGACATAATATGGATCCAAATGATGATTAATATATGTACTTTTTAATTAGAATTCTTTCTTGCATTTTAATTGCAATTATTGTTATTGATTTATGTAGATATTAACGATTTTAAGGATTAAAGAATTCGATATTGCATCAATTGAATAAAAATGCGCTAACAAGTTTCATCTTTTTTAACAAAGTCTAGAAGAATTTCTTTGGAACACTTTTATACGATCGATTTTTATTGACTATAATAAACATTTTTACTACTTTATAACATACACGGATGTAGTCGTAAAATTAAAGGTGCAGTATGAAATACGATCTTATTAAATCAGAACTATAATTGGAATAAGAAAAGCTATACTAATTTTTTATTTTAAACCAATAACACTCGTATAATTTGTTATAAACGTAATAATTTTGAAGCACATTGTTAGACAGCTAACATAGATCACGTTGCCTTCAAATTAATATTTGTGCTCGTTAAAATCCATGTAATAATTAATCAAATATAATCAAATGAAATTATAAAATACGTGCAATGCTTAATAGTAATAAACATATACTTTGAACGTCTACGCAGTCTCATACCTTTACGAACAAAAGTAAAGAAACACGACCTAGATAGAAATTTACTTCATCCTCTAAATATCATAACCTCGATACTTTACATTTTATACTATATATACGTTTAAAAATCATGCACATTTTGTACATTTTCGCGTCTTGAAATTTTCCAGAACTACATAAACATCCAGTCTACTAATAGCTAACTTCTCAAACAACCTACCATTCATTCCTCCATAAAACAGCATTACCATAATTACCATTAAAAACCGACTATATAATTAAATCGAAACGCGCACCACCATAATCACACGTAATTTAACATAATGTTACTATTGATGCTTACGAACAATTCCACGTAGTTTCAAGCGTCGGACTTGTTCCTTCACGGTGTTTTTACTACTTTCACTAATTCCGCCGCTTCTGCCTTTACTTTCGAGTGGATAGAAGGAACGTGCTCGAATCGTAAAAGTACATACACGTGACGAAGAAGTTAATGGTGAAAGACGATCGGTCGTCGAGTTCTGGTGAAACCCGGTCCTTTTACAAAGGGAAGGGTAATTATACGCGAAGAAAGGGTCGATTGGAGGGGTTCGAGTTAAATGGGGTGTGTGAGGGTAGAAAAAAAATATTCGCAGCCGGTAGGATTCGAACCTACGCTCCCAGAGGGAATCTGATTTCGAGTCAGACGCCTTAACCACTCGGCCACGGCTGCTCACCCCTTGTACATTTGTTGCGCACAGAGGGTAAATTGGGGCAAACCACCCCTAATCATAACTTCACATATCAATTTTCTTATTTATTGATCTGAACATCGAACGAATTTATATATTTTTCATGATGTAAAGAAGAGTTAAAAATTTGTAGACCTCCAGTTTGTTAATTCTTCATGGAAATCTAATTTTTTTTTAATTAGTTTTAATATTGTTTCAACGTTGAAGCACGTTACGTGGTTGATCATTCATTCAACTAAAAATTTGGTAATTTACGATCTTCGGTACATTTTTTATGTGAATAAAAATTGCCTAGGATTCGTTAAGTTTTCCTTTGAATTTCACTTCTCGAGTGGTTATTTCGTATATGTACGTCAGAAATAGAGTCGATTCGTAGCCAAAATTGCGGATATAATCGGATTCTGATAATTGTTACGTCTCTCAATTTTTGAGACTTTACTGTGTTAAACCTAGATATATTAATCGGCTTATTCAAACTTATCTTCTTCCGTTCAATAGTAAATTTAAATTTACATACAATACTGTGTTGGTTATAGCGTACATACACATATAGTGAAGGAAAATTCATGCCAGTATGAAGTACACTTTCAGTGATAAATCGTAATAGTCAAGGAGTTATTAGGATGTTCATATATATGTTTCTATTCTTCTCGCAAGTAGTTTTGTCATTTTTGCGCTCTAATGAAATGTACTGGATGGTAGTTGGTACATAAGATGACTCATTGATTAAGCTTCGTGTTTATCTGATAAGTATGAGTAGATTAGATCTGCATGACCTACCTTAATTCTGCTGATTGAAGCTTGTATTAAACGGTTAATTGGGACAGGAAATTTTTTTCATTCTTGAATTCTTTAGTAGAGTAAATTTTTGATTTTAATATACGGCTGTGCTCTTGAGATTTTGGAGAAAAGACATAGGAATTATATTAAAATTATTTTTGTACTATATGGTGAGTGATATGAAATAATATAGAAGATATATTGTTGAATTACATTTTAAGTATGTTAATAATAAAGCTGTACAGAATTAATGTATAGAAAAAATCGTAAAAAGTTGGATTCAGTTTATTCAATATAGTATACAATTAGTTTTCTATTTGCTAATTGCTCCTCAGCCTTAACACATTTTTCGAATTGTATATGTATGTATCTACATTCCTTACACGCTCAGAATATATCGAATACAGTTGCATATTCTCGATGATGTATTATAAAATAATGTTGAAAACTTATATGTTTTTAATTTGTTTAGTTTTTTAAACAAATTTATTGTTAGTTAATAATAACACCATCGTGCGATTATTATTAAACAATTTGTTTTTCCTTGAGTAAATATTTATAAATTGCAGTAAATAAAAATTATAAACAATAAGTTCTCAATCGCCGTTTTAAAAATATTTTCTTTTCATCATACTTGTTGATATTTTTAAGACACATAAAAGAACAACGGATCTCCAGTAACAGATTTAAAATCAAAACCATCAAACTTGAAAATCAAAAGTAACCTTGAAAAAAACAGTTTATTGGGGAAAAAACTGGTATCAGAAATTTCGTTCCAAGGTAAACGAAGGAACACGATTAAGGATATCTAGTTATATTCGCCCAGATCTTTAATAAATCATAATAAATTTGGAAATTATTCAACATTCTCTAGTAAATTTATTTGCATAGCAATCGCGCGATAACAAAAAAAAGCTCACGAGTCGCAAAAACAAGATGAATAAAAGGTAGCTTGTTAAATTAATGAAGGATAGTGTCTAGAAGGAAAGAACATTTAATAATTTGAATTCTATGTAACTTTTAACATAATGAATCGAAGTGTTAAGCTATCGAAACGAATTTATTAATAACGAATGATTATAAATTAATATCTAACAGCTGATTTTTAAAAGAGATATATTTATCGCTGCAAAAATTAAAAAATTCTAATGATTGTAATTTTAAAAGTTACTTCTTCCATAATTCTTGATTTATTCACTGTGAAAAATGAAATTTTTTAAATAAGTGGGAATAAAAACGTTTTAGATAATATGCAAGATCTGTATTAGAAGTTTTAACAAATGTAAAAATCTGCAGGTAATTTCAAAGAAAATGATATTAAACGTAAAACGTTAAAAGTCAACGACTAAAGGATTATTGAATTATTTGAGTACACTCAAAGCATATTTGTTCTCTCTAAAATTCTATAAAAATTTAAGGGATTTTTTTGTGAATAAATATTTTTAATGTTACCTAATCTGGGAGAAGATATTTGAGAAACAAAGATTTCATCTTTTTCTGCAATTTATTATGTATACATATGTATATATAATTTACAATTTGAGGAAGAACCACATTTTTAATAAAAATTTATAACAAACATTTACATATCCAATATTTTTCCATATACATCTATATTTAAAATTCGTTGTTTACAAATTCAAAATTTTTTAACGACGACTCTTAAAAAATCGTCTTAATATTGATATTCATCGAGGAATGAGTTCCTGAATTTTTAAAATAAAAAATTGTGAATGATCACGATGGAATGCTGAGATTGAATTACTCGAGATGCCGGATGGTGCTATGGACCATCGAAACATGATTCATACGCTGGAGAAGCTTATAAATCGCAACGAATCTCGCAATTCTACGCTCGTTACAATCATTGGGAAAAATAAGATCGTGGGAAACACGAGGGAGAGAAGAATGAAAATTCATAGGCAGAGCATGTAATATGATCTGTTTATAAAAAAATTATGAAAATGGCGAAAAACTTATCGAGTGCTGTGCGCGGGATGAATGTTTCCCAAAAAATGTAACAATACACCTTGGATGAAGCACAAAAAGGTTTAACAAAAGAATTAACAAAAAATTCCTTTTGTGTAGTTTTACAAATGAAAAATTTCGAAATAGGAAGTATCTTGATGTATAATAAATTAAAAAGTTGCTAAAGTAAGATTAATTCATTGTGGAGTGTGAGTAGGAAGTTTGATACACGGTTTAAATTTCTACGTCATAAATTGAACCTTTTTATAAGACATTAACAAACTTTTAATCTTCCTTCTTCCTTCATTTGTTACTAAAATTAACTTCTCATAATCTTGTGTTAAAACTTCCAACTGCGATGACACTGCATCGGATGTCTTTAATCGCGCCAAATTCAACTTCTAAAATTCTCGAGCTCCTATTCCAATCATCAACGAGGTTTCGCCATACAATGGTTACGTATAAACATATACGTATTATTTCTTTATAACATCCTAAATTGCTTTATATTATTATTTAAGGAAATAAACAGAAACGTATTTTTTATGCAAACGTTATTACGCAACGTAAAACCTTTTCACGAATCTCTTCTGTATAAAATAAAAAATAAAATTGAATGTGCTCTTACTTCTCGAAAGAGTCTGATCCTACATTGTCGATAGTTGTCTGAAGAAAAATTCACGAAGCTCGGTTGTATTTAGACGCGCTACACGAAAACTCAACTCAACTCTAAAATACAGTTAAAATCGACAAAATTAACAAAGCGTTACGTACCATAATTAAAATATACACGATTATATCGTTGCATTTACAGTGACTACAAAAAGTACATATTTGCACACATCCTTATCTTTCAATCAAGCGTTTCTTTATAATCTCCAAGTGTTTCTTTAGAACATTTCATCTTCGTAGTATCAAACTTTAGCACTCATATAAAAGCTCTATTAAAATGATACGAGATTTAATATATCGAAGTCGACAAACTAATATGCTACGATATTTTCTGCAGCCACTGCATGCGCCGTAAAATCTATTCGTGTGCAACATTCATGGATCGTCCTTAAGGAATGATTTACGCCTATCCCGTGCGTTTGCATAGTAATTCCGGTAAGCACCGTTAATTCGCCATGAAGATCGATTCTTCGTTCACGTACAAACGACCGATATTTTTCACTCTATAACGAGATGCTCGCGTGGAAGGACACCGGATATTAAACAGGATATTAATCGAAGCTACCAAGAGAGAGAATGAAAAAGAAACGGTTGATGTAACGCATTAGAAGCATTAGGATAGAAAAACAGAACAGAGAAACATAGTGGACTTTCTCGTGATGTCGTTTATGCATTTATTCTCTGTAGAATCCGGACGTGTAAGATGTGGCCAGCAACCAGTCACAATCAGCGATCTCTCAAGCAGTGAAGTCCGTTTGCGGCTGTTCCAGATTGCGTCCTTGCCGCGCGGAGTGCAACGGCATGCGTGCCGGTACGTAACGGGTGTTCCGATCTCGCGATGTGCCGTTTTTTCGCCATTTGAATAGTGCAAGGCGATTTCGTTGTGTTAGTTAACGCTTTCATTGCTGTACAGTGGAACTGTATTCGTTGGAACTGCAATTATTGGAACGAAATTATAGCTAGTGTCTAATTAAATGCACTCTTGCCGATTGAATCTATTTGTTTGAATGTATAAATTATCTGTCTAAACAATCACGTTCGAAAGCCACGTTGATCAACACAAATAGAATAATACAGTAAAGCGATGATGTTACAAACATTGTCTTTTGAAGCTACTTTAGAATTTACTGCTATTTATTTCGACCATTTCCTTGCAACGTCGATGAATTTGTGGGAGTTGCGATATTTGCTGTTTGAGAATTGAACGTTAATCGGGTGATGCAAATAGTGATGCAACGACGTTAGCAATTAATTAATTAACAAAAAGTGGAGTTGGTCAGTTTGGTTTCACGGAGGCTCGTATATCACGCATTAATGGAATAATGTATTATAGAAGAAAAATACAAATTCAAACACAATCAACATCAGATATTTAGTTAATCGAGAATATATCCCTAGTCCACAATTAAAGTTGATAGATAAGTTATAAGATTAGATGTCAAAATCTTCAAACGTTCAAGATTAAAATCTTTAGACATTAAAGATTAGAACCTTTAACGTTATTAACGTTTCTTTAAGTGCTTCGGTTAAACTTTCCAAATTTTAATTAAAATCTGATTTAATTAAAATTAAAGTCTTCATATATTACGGTATACCAGTATATCAGAACTTCGCTAAATCCAAGACATTGTTTCTAAAGGATATTGTATTCAGTAACCATTCTCCACATCTGTAACCCTATATGCAAATGCACACTTCACTTACGAAATCTGTATGAATAAATATATCCCAACTTCTGACGGCGTGAAATTGGAACCGAAATTGTAATGCACTTTGATCAAACCTTTCGATTCACTAACAGACAAAAAAAAAACATTCTGACACACTTCTCTCACGAACAGGCAACGGTATACTTTCAAGCCAGATGAAAAGAATCCGAACGACGAAAACAACGCGTTCCATCCAATTAAAGGAATATCAATGATCTTTATACATTTACTGTTACTTCCTCCCCGCTCCTTAAACGAACGAGCTTCTCCAGCTTACGAATTGTGAAAGTGCACCTTCGAGAAAAACAAAGAGATCGATTCTGGTTCACCCTTGTTGGAATCTTAACGAGCTCTTAAGATTCTGAAGGACTTGAAATGACGAACAACGTGTATAATTGCCAAAAAAACGCGAGAAAACAATTTTTTAAATAGAAGGGAATATGAATTTTATACAGAGCACAGTGGAAAAGATTATATGCATTAAAATAATTGAAGGATTCATAATAAAAATGAGTCTTGTTAAATTTTTTAATCTTTTAAATAATTATTACGTATTTTAAAAATTATTATCTGAATATTATTTTTCGATTGTTTATTGTATATGTGATCATTTATTTTCTTACTAATAAAAATATTATTAATATATTATTGATATACGGTGAAGGACAAAAGTATTTGTACACCCTCTGAAACAAAATAACTTTTTTAGAATTACACCAAATGCTTTTTTTTTAAAACGTTATAAGCATTAGTTTACTGGACGATAGTAAACAATATTTTGAAAAAATTCCAATTAGTCGGAATTGCTAAGAAATAGCAAATAGTTATGTTTTACAACTTTTTCATCTGAACCTGAACGTGTAAGGAAAATTTGAACAATACGTTTTATAAATTTATGTTAGTTATATACATACTATGAATCTCATCGTTTCATCGCATTGGATATATTCATTTTTTGCATTTACATGCATTATTTTAATTGCTCCTTAAGAAGTCACATGATCTCATACATCTTCTTTGGATCAGTTACAATAATGCCATGCTTGAATCTTTGAACTAATTTTTATCATTTGTTAATGTCTAGATGTTCGCAGAATATATGGGAGGAAGTTTATCTGAAACGTTTCTGTTTCTAAGAAGTCTCATCTAGTTTTCAGAACGTTTTTCTTACTATTAAAGAAACATAAAATATTGCGTTAATTCCTATAAAATGCGCATAGAAGAAATATTTTCTAATCGTGTTCAAGTGGAATAAAGTTCGTTGAATTAAATACAAAAGGAAATTAGAACACAAAATTTAATAAAAATTCATCCTCTGAATTTTATTTTCATAAGAAATTTCATAAAGTTTTCCTGTTTATTCTGTGTGTTATAGCAGTTAGCAAGAAATTACTTGTTAATTACAAAGACTCAGTTATATCAGTGAACATAAATATGCAATCAAGAAGAAGGAGAACAAGAAAAGTTTTTGATACTTAAGTAGATTTATTTGGATACAGCCAACATAATGACTGCAGAGCTGTCAAAGGGATAATATTTCGCAAAAGCAACTCAACTGAAAACTTATCTCTCTTATTATGTCACGATCAATAACATCTCAACAGAAGTTTTCTTTTTTTATGGTAGTACCTATATGTCGGTTTATCAAGGTATACCTGTACGATATTACTGCGTGTTATTAATCGTTCGTTGGTCCACACATGAATACATTTGTCACATTTGCACGCATAAATGTCATACAGTGAAATCTTGATTATTAGAACATTAATTATCGCTCAATGAAAAATTATGGGCGACACGTTGTAAGCAAAATTGCGAAAGGATAATAAAATAAATTGTTATATCTTTATTTAAAAGTTCCCGTTTGATAATAATATCTACGAAATAATTCCAAAGGAATTATGTCTCATATAAAAAATGTTCGCATATGAGAAATTCGAATAACGTGTGCCGCAAATATTTTTCATTTCAATTATTGGTAATAATCGAAAAACGAAGAATTTAACAAATATCGAATATAATAATAGCAATTAATGTTCCTGTAGAAAGTCGATCAAAAATCCCTGTCCTTGGCTCCACATTGCTAAAAATAAAGATTATCAGAACAATTATAGTGAAACAACCATAATTACAGCGTTTGCCTCTCGTAAATTGAAAGGCCATTGCTGTTTGGTAGAAATAGCCGGTGTAAAGGCAAACAGCTAACAGGGGAAGAAGCAAAAAGAAAAAAGAAGTGCAACGAGTCGTGGCCGGCGTTTCTTATCTCGCCATTTGCCGTGAAACGTAACGCGAACCTTTGACATTCACTTTCTAACGGAACTAATGTGCGCGCTGATATTGTGAAAAATCGACGCTTGAAAATATGCGAACCGAGTCGCCAATGGTTAAGCAAAATGGAAAAATGGTTGAGAAAGGTAGAACGGGGTGGAAAGGCTAGTGGTAGTTCATGATAAGAAAGGGTTCGATAACTCTATATATATACAGTGGCTATAAAAAGTATTTGCACAGCAGATTTTACGTTTCAATTTCACAGTAGCAAATTTTTGTACCCGTACGAAAGCGCTACTAATAGAAATAATTTTTATAATCACTATAAATTTACAAATAACAAGCTATTTGTAAGATCTTTTTTATACATGATTCTGTATCTGGAAATTTTATAGCGACTCGTATGAATATTTTTATGTATATCTATACTCACTTTTTTTTATATATTCTAAATATGTATAAAACATTATTATTCTCTTTTCCTTATAGAAAAATCTTTCTTTATACAAAGCATACTTTTCTTGGCGTTCTTATGAATAAGACATGGTGTACTTAAATTTGGATCACTTTTACCAAGAACAAATATACATATTCGTTCAGTTAATTCTACAGTAATTTAATAAAGTATGACGTTATATACAACATTAAGTATAGAAGAATTAGTACAAAAGAAAGTTAACATACAAAAATAACTCCAGAATTGACACATAATATACGATAACCAATATATGTATAAATGATAATCCATTTATTTTCGATTTAAAAAAGGAAAAGAGGAAGAGTATCCAATATAATAATTTTTGCATAATTTCAAATACTCTTTTCCGTTTCTTGGAAATGGACTGTTTTTCTATTTATTACAATAATTGTAATGCCTGTATTAAAACAGAACGAATTTATGTTACAGTACAATATAATATTTTTACGTGAAGTAGTACATCGTGCACGAAGAGGAATAAAAAAAGATTAATTTCGGAGTGAGATACAAAAGCGTATCAGGCGCGTAAAAAGTTATTTCGTGTCCATAAACACCGGTTGGCTTCACGCATGAATGTAAAGTGAACGTGCTCAAGCAGTAAACCGCGGCTCACCCGTTAGATTCGCATTCTTACCGAGTACGCGAGTCCTAGTTTTCTGACTCTCACCCACAACAGCGTCGAGAGCAGATTCCAGAACAGAATATATACTGTATCCTGTCTATCCTATCCTATGCTATCCCTATCCATCTGTCTGCGATCGTTCAAAGCCGAGCTGGAACGTATGTACGTATCACGTGTACGAATGGCGTCTTTCGAAAGTATCCTGAACGATTGCTAACTTCTTCATAGATACCGTAGATATACAGTACCCGCAAGTGTCGGTCTATTTCAGACAGAGATCTCTACAATATCCTTTTCATTACTTATCTTTTTTGATTTGTTTCTCGAATACGATTGGAGAATAATTATTGTGTAACATAAGTTTGTTTAATTTTCAGATATCACTGATTTATGTAAGATACTTGATAAAGTAATAGGACTTTATTCTTTTTCTTTATCTATATACTTATTGTAAAACGAATTTTAAGATTTTTATGATGGAGAAATTGTATGTTTACATTGTTTTTAAATATTTATTAGTAAAAGAAGAGATTATGAAAAATATATATATATTGTCCTAGCTTTTCTGTTTTATTATATGTCTTATTCCTTTCTGTCATGTATAATCAATTTCTTTAACCATATTAAATGATCTGTGATGATTCTTACTAGCAGGGCCAAGTAGCTTTCAAGAGCTAAATATATCTGAATTTTCTTCTTGTAGGTTAAAAATTAATTTCCATTCTTATTTACTTTTGGATAAAATGAAATAAGGAATCGTTTTTTACAACGTTTACCTTCAATTTTGACGTAGGTGATGATTGGAATGGTGATTTGATGAAGGATTTTAATCGAAGTGTTTGGAACTTCACAATATTGAAGCGTTAAACATTTTTAGGGCGACTAATATTTGTAGATTTCTTAATATTAATAAACATTTTCATAATTTATGGAACAAGTATCTGGATCATTATCATGTTATTATCTTCTCGACTATAGTTTTCTTTTTATCTCATAGATATTATATTCATAAACAATTTTAAATGAAGAAAACAAGATAATGCGCTTTGTTTATTTTATCACATAAAATTTGTATCCACAAAATAATTATTGCGAAACCAGCAAATATCTATAATTTAAAAAATGACGGACTCGAAAAAATTAGTTTCATTATCTGTTGAATATTGCTTCGGTTGTAAAAATTAACGTGCCTATAAAACTTCAATAAAAAAAAGGTACATGTTTGTAAAAGACATAACAAAAAAGAAAAAATAAAGGACATTCGCCTAGACGCAAAAAACATAAAGTCTGTCGTTAAACCTGTGCTCTAAGAGATGCAATAAAACCTCATGCGATAATCGAATAATCGAGGTCATATTTTATGTTTAAAAACGAGTACAATATTTACACGCAGATAAATGTTATATGACAATCAAAAGCATTAAGATAATAACACGAAATTAATTAAATCAAAATGATTGAAACCCGATTGTTACTTATTCTTCTTTCTCTGCTTCTTTCAGCATTTAACATTTTATCAGTGTAGGAAAAATGGTAAAAAGCGTATCAGACGAGTTAAACTGTTTGTACATTATACGTTCATCCTTTTTAACCTCATTCTAATTAGAACTTACAATTATAATTTCGGCTTAGCTTAATCTTAATGACTAAAATAAATTGCTCAGCATTTGTATCTTTTTTCACCGTACTCCATATAGAATTTACACTTTATTCGAACTTTACACACTAGAATTTACTGTAACTGGTAAAAGAATCGTTCTTCATTTTCTTGACACTTTAACCGTTTAGCATTACAACATTTCAATTATGATGCGTAATCTATAACAAAATTACACCGTTGGGAAACATTTAAGGAGCTGCTATAAAATTGTATTACAAAATTAGCAGCTGTAAATATTGTTATGTAATGTGAACACGTACAGTTTGTAAGTGGATTACATATAACATATACAAGATGTGCACGCTATTAATTCTCGGCGTTTTTCTCGTAAAAGATAAGTAGGAGGAAAAAATGAAACAGGAGAAAGATGAATAGTTCGAAGTGAACTATGCACATATTCGCGTTAATATCTTTTCATAAGTGCAAAAGCCTATGGACATTTTGCAATTGCAAGGATTTTCTCAAATGGAAACCTTTCTTTTTTCGCATACATTCAATCTTCTCGCCATTCCACGAAAAGAAAAGTATTAGAGTAATACAGTCGAGAACTGATTAGTCTCAAAGATGTTTCAACTTTAATTAGGATATGGAAAGCAAGAAAAGACGAAGCGCAGTATTCTTGTATTTATGTCTTCGTTGCTTTACACGCGACAAATTCTAGATAAGAAAGAAAAATTAAAGATAAAATATCTTTTAAACCAATCAATTCTCGACTATACTACCTTAATACTTTTTTTCATAGAATGACGAAAGAATTCGATATATACAAACAAAAAACGAAAGCTTCCATTTAAAAAAATATTATTCCGCTTGCAAAAGAAATATCATCGCAAATAAATCCACTTTTCGCCATTCATCTGTCTTCTTTTTCATCTTTTCCTCGTACTTATCGTTTGCGAGAAGAACCCTGGAAACTAATAGCATGATCATATACACAAGATAGACAATTTAAAGTGCATACATATAACATCATATATCCACATAAAATTTACATCCTTCTCCTTTAAAAACATCTCAAAGGTTTGCCTACTTCCGTGATTTATCGTATCAACGTCTCCATCACCAAGTCGACCACTCTTTCTCGAAGAAAATCGTCTCGATAGAGCATATAATCGTGCCTACGTTAGTTCGATCCGTTCGCGAACAAACGAAAGAAACAATCCCCATACTCTGGCCGTAGCGAGGCACAATGGTAGCAAACGTGTAATCGCGGTGTCGAGCACACGGCAATGGGGCAGAGGAGAGAATCACCGTTACTCACTCTTACTTCTGCCGGGTGAACGACGAACGGTTCTCCCGATCGGATCGTCGTAGCACACTTTCGCAACGCAGGATGCGCGCAAGAGACGCCAAAGGGGCCCCGATTCAATTGAAATTCAATTACAAAACTATTTTCGAGTCTTGACTGGCCTGGATCCCCTGAAACCGGTGTGTCCTGTGTGCAGGGCCGAGAATCTGCCACTTCCCCCTCCACCCCTTCCGTGTAACCACGAGAAAGGCATAGCTGAGAGGAGAAAGTATTCTTATTCCGCTCGTAGGATAGTCTGCCTCTGGTCTGCGTCTGACCGATCGTCCGATGCTTGTCGCAATTTTTATCCTGAACGGAGATACGCTGATCGAACCGACCCGGGAATCCCGGTTTTCGAGAGTTCTCTGGCGCGTTCTTAGGGCAAAAGATTTTTGTTGTATTCGATTGTTCAAAAAATTACTGACGTTTCTGACAGATAATTACCATAATTACTGTAGCGGGTTGTTTGAAAAGCTCTTGGCATCTTTCTACGATCGTTACATGTATCTTGTCTTGTTTTTATTTATTTATTTATAGGAATTATTCATTCCTACTGAAATATGAAAATGCTAAAATCGAATACCACTCCTGATTGAAATCTGTTTAATTATAGATGTTTCGTATCTCGGTAGAACAGCTATGTCTCGTGTACCAATGAGGAACATAGGTGGTACAGGTCAAATGTTAACTGAAGGTATCATTTGTTTTCACTTTTGGAAAGCCTTTTTAATGGTACTGAGCCTTTAAAGAGAAAATTGGCAATTTCTTCGACGTGTCATTTTTGTAGAAAACCAAAGGAATTATTAATGAAAGAAAAATTTCTCAAAAGATATGATATTACCTATATTAATCTGAAATGTCAAATAGCGTTAAATAGAATGGGATGGAAGTTTTGGGTCGAATGTATATAACAGCTAAAAATTTTATTGTAGCAGGTTGAGCATGACGTAACAAATGTTTTTTCAGAGACTGTATTATGTGTTAAGAAGAGGTAATTAAAGAAGAAACAATATTATGACTAAAATGATTATCGTTTCTTAATACGATAAAAAAGTACGAATGTATTTCGTATTGAGAAATCCTTTGCCAAATTGAATAATCCAAAGTGGAAATTTTGCTTGCTTCTTAAAGATTCGCTGTAATAATATTTACATTGAGTCAAAATAAGAATCTGTGTTTGTTATTGATAGAAATTATTTAAAAAGATAGTCACCATTTCATCAATTACCACTTGTCAATTTCGTAATGGGTACTATAAAATATGGCACGTTCCTTGAATTCCACATATTTTGTGAATGTAGGGAGAAAAAAGATAGAATTCAGTTTATGTCTAAATTTCCTTATGTAAATTATTTTTCGAACGAGAAATTACTATTTCGACATATGTATTCCTTTTTTATGTAAAAAAATTCCATATGTAAAATAAAATTTCTTCGATCACCACGTTACTCATAGTTTATCATACGAATTATAGCTGATCCTACTTTACAAACAACGTAAATAACACGAATCAAGACATTTCTAAAAACCACCTACTCATCACTTTCTATTCGACACTAATAAATTATCCCATATTTTACTTTCGATATATCATACGTTGCCACGAAACGCACGATATATCATTAATATTACTACAACAAGAAATTTAATTTACTGTTTCCTTCGACCGTCAAATTCCAAATTTCGAACTGAATTTGGTACATATTTAAAAATGAAAAAAATACGACTTCTACAGCTGGAAGTCAATAATCTTATTTAATACGATTCAGAATCGAAGGAAATGCTAATTTTAGAAGTGAAATTAAATATCTGAAGAACTGAAATAAATTGAATTAAATATTTTTCGTTAACGATATACGAAAACGATATCACATAGAATACGAAGAATTTTAAAGTTAAATTAGAAACCATCGTTATAAAATATTCAAAAATTGAGAAATGAAATATCTTCGTCGGCGGTATTCGTGAACGAGGTAAAGGAACGATTCCATGAAATAGTTCGATTGGAAAGCACGTGATCGGTCGAATGCAAAAGATCGCCGTAGTCGGGCTTCATTGAATTTCATTGGTCGATCACATTCAATCTCCGTACATCAGTTTTCGATGAGGAACAACGGGATTCGTGGCATTCTAGGTGCGGTGCCCGTTGTATTCACCGGCCGTTTCTATTCGAAACTCGTGCCGATCGGCGCGGTTCTACACGTTCCTTACACCCGTGCAAGCCTTCTTGCAAGATGAATGCTCGAGTACTCTCTCGATTCTCGGTTTCGTGCTAGGAATAAAATCGATCTTCATAGGTGTATTAAGGTCTAAATGGGAAAAGAATCTTCGGCCTTCGATCGTTAATTCTACCACCACTATAAATAAAGGGAATACGGTGTGAATAGATCAGACGTGATAATGATATTAAAAATGCCGACGGAATTGTATATAGGAAGAAGTTTCAGTTTCACAACTTGTCGATTTGCTGAGGATAAAGGCAATCGTTCCATTCTTCGGATAATTGTGGGAAAGATATACAATTTGAAAGTTGATACGAATTTAATAAAAATTCATGTCATTTACTTTCATAATCGTTTTGTGAAAGTTTGTAACCGGATAGCGCGAATTTCCATTAATTCGATATTTATTCAACTATAGTAAGATTTTAACGAACCACTAAGTACTGAAAAATGAAATATTGGGTTTGAGGTAGTGAAAGAAATATTAGCAAAGAAATAGTTCAATCTTAAAATTGAATAATCGTGATAACATTTTGTAGATAAGTGATATACGTATACATGCATGTATTTGGCTTTAAAGTTAAATGCTCGAGATGCTTAGACGATATTTTGGAAAAGTTTGATATATATTTAGTTTTGTAATGAAATATTCGTAATACTTAGTGAAAATTTTGTAAAAACATAAAATTATTTTTGTTCCCTTATGACGGTCGTAAATAGTATTTTCAAACATTTTATTATTAGGAATTATTAGGAATAGCGCAAAAAAATGTCCGATTGGTTTAGTAGATTTAAAGAATAAAATGTAGGTAAAACGCCTAGTATACCTTTGTTCTCAGGAAATAAAAATTCATGGGCAATATATACGGGTAACAGAAAAAAATAATAAAAAATATTTTTCACAAAATTTTGTCATAAATAAATATAACACAACGTTTCTTTATTTATCTTTATGAAAGTGCCTTTTCATATATGTATACGTGTATTTTGAAATAAAGGCAAAAATGTAGAAAAGAAGAAACGTATGTTTTAAAATACTTTGTTACTGCATAAGCTTCAATTTTTCAATGAACAGAAAGAATTTTCTTTAACGTTTCATGCAGATTATTTATTTAAGAATTCGATCTGTAATAGCGAACACTTTCAGTTCATCTTATAAAATTCATAGCATTAAAATGGATTTTTATGGAATAAAACGATTGTTTCATGCATTACGTATAAAATAGCCAATATCTCTAAAAGTACAAAAACTTTAAGTTCCTTGTCCCAAATTTATAACAATAAGAAAAGAAAATCGAACAGTCCATAAAACGACTAATTGATACCTGCTTACATTATCATAAAAATGAAATAATTCCAATCGAGTTAGCGATTTAAATATAGGAAGAGCATAAAAAATATTTAAAAAAATTGATATCACGACAATTAGTCGGAAAAAAGTTACATTTAGTGCATAATTAATGGATACCAAAGAAGATAACAAGCCAATAATTCCTAAGATAAACATTTTCATCCGGACAACGATAGGCTATTAAAAATTAATTGACATCGGTAGCACTTCACTTTTCTTTCTTTCGAGGCAAACGGCTAATGTTCCGTCATTTTTGTTATCAAAGTCGAACAAAATTTAGTCATCACGGATTCGAATTATTATACTTCGCCAATAAACACCATATAGATCCGCTTCAATACACAAATTTCTCCACAATGATGATTTTTACCAGAATATTTATTAAATTAAATTTATAATAAAATTTATAATATATAATCATTAAAAGATAAAATATATAGCATACACGAAGAACTACAAATATATAGAAGAACTAGATACTAACAATAAACGAAGAAGCATACTAACATAAATACGTGCAAAATTTTACATTCTTCGTTTATAATAAAATGTTCGTAAATTAATTTTTTGTGACTTTTGCAAACCAAAATGATAATCTAATCCCGCAATAAGCGTCAATTTTATTTTATTGTTATTTCATTTATTCCTATCTCAAACGTACGTGTTCCCATCTTAAACATTATTCTACATTTTTCATACAATTGTCTTTATTTCCTCTCTAGTTCTTCGACTGCATAAATTTTACATGAGCATTGCATCTATAGAATTTGACGATCCACGGTACGGCGATGATAAATTTTTATTGGTCAGTTGCTTGCCCGACCTGTCGACATTTATTACTGCTGCTATCTGGTACCGGTTCGTGGGCACGCGGATTGCAATGCGAACCAGTATCGAGAGATGAAAGGAAGGAACAGAAGGCTATGTTAACGCGTCGGGGGCGACAATAATAGAGTTCTGCGTTTCGATTTATTGTAGGCTGGCCGTTAGCGGCTTGTAATTTATTGAAGTGGAATATTGGAATTGTTCGTGTAGCCTTTGACGCCTCGACTGATCGATATTGCTTGCTTGCTTCGTATACAGCTTATTCGTTTCGGTTTTCGTTAAACAACTAAATGAATTTTATCGCTGTTGTTCTATTATTTAAAGTCACGTCAACTACTAGGTTTGGGTTATTAGCGACCACTTTTCTTCATACAACGTACACGTACGTTCTCGTTTTTCCCTAAGCTGTAGCAGTCTAAAGGCCAGTCCTCACTAGCAGAGATTTGTCCGTAGACACGTATTCGCAGGCAATTTTCTTTTCCGCGGGAAATCCGCGGACAAAGGAAAACGAAATCCAAGTCCAAAGACAATCCACGGGTAGAAACCTAGCGCAGACAGTAGTCAATCTATATACGTCGTCCGATGAAAAGCCTCGTAAAATGCACGTTCACGGACAAGTATTTTGTCTTCCATTAGAATGGAAGACGAGAGACAACGTCTGCGAGCAAATGTAGGGAAAATGTGTTTTTTACTCCATTTAGGAAGCAACGATCCCGCTGTGCGATGGTGAGATTTATGACGAAGCATTCGCTATTGCAGTAAGGAAAGGCGAAAGTAGAAAATTTGAAAATACATGCTGTTTGTCGAAATCACTGCAGAGTCACGTACCATCCATTCGTGGATATGTCGTAAAGAATTGTCCGGAAAGCGAACTTCAGCTCAACTTCATTTTTTTCAAAGGAATTATACAGTTTTTAGTACGTTACTCCACCTGTCATGGTGTTTCCTATAAAAAGGTATTAACTTACGTGTTCATATCGCTAACCATTACCGGGTGCCGAACAAAAAAATTGCTTGGAAAGGTTGAGAAACTTAAATCATATCATTAAATTCTGGGTTTCTATAAAATATTAACAACCAAACGCATGTGTAGCACTTTATGGGAGAAAATTTTTTCATACATGATATTCATTGTTTATATTAAATGATATCCGGCTGCAGAAGTAGGTGTATGCATTTATTCTTCAAAAGTCAGGATTTAAAAAGCACGAGGTTCTGCTCTTCGTACTTAAGAAGAACTTCCACAATCCGTGTGTTCCACCTCTAACATATCTTCAACTCATCGACATCGAAATGGGTAACCAGCACGTTGCTGGTGAACAAACGACATTGCCTGCGATCTACATACATCTTTTGGCGAGTGTAGGCGGGCAATGTACGTGGACAATGTCTGTCAATGTAAACGCGCCTTAGATCTGCTAGCAAGGTATCGTTCCTGACAATCATTGTAGTACAGTCGAAATCTATTTATTCGAATGAGTTGTTAGTTAATGCCCAATTGACCGAACTTTTACTGGTTGAATTTTCTTATCTGAACGTGAGCTCGTATTATTCAGTCGACAAATAATAGTGCGGAAAATTTGTGAGCTCCGATTACATGAATTATATAAACTTCTATCGTGTAAACTGTTTGTCCTGCGATAAGTTCAGACAAATGGAATTGTATTACACTTAATAATTAATAGTTGCGTCTAATGTTTATTGAAATATTCATGTATATTCACAATACAGTCACGTATACGCAGGGTGAGCGACAACGAGTATGGGAAGGTTGGATGTAGGGGAAATCGACTTATGTGCGCTGTATTCACGTCATTCGGAGTATAATGCGCTCATAATTGTCTTCATATCTCTCGTAGCAGGGGAGATGCGTCAATTTGAATATTTCATTCATACGTAATTTAATAAAATGGTACGGTGGAAGTTAAAAGCGATTTTCAAGTTTGATCACACAAGCAATTTCCTTCTTATCGTTTTACTATAACGGCTTTCAAAGGTGCTTTAAGTGCATCCATGTACGAACCTATTTCACCGTTTTATAAAGGAATGGATTTAAAGCATATTATGTTGACAAAGAGGGTTGAAATATTCTCTACGCGTATACACGCGATTTATTACAAATTTCTAATAAAAGATAACTTGAAAACCAGATCAAAAATCATACTTTAGAAACTAAATGGAAAAGAGCAGTAATCAAATATTTTCACAATGTCAAACTCGTTGCTCTACTTTCTCTAAACGTCAAATCAAAAACTTACACGCACATTTCAAGTAACTTAGGAATCTTAATTTCAAAATCGGAGCAAAAATCTTGAAATTTGAGTATAGAGTTTGAATTCGAACATTAACTTCAAGTTACATTGAGCTTTAAGTATAGACACTATAATCGCTCAGATATATCGACTTGCTCCTATATCTACAACTTTTTAAACAATTGCAATCCAAAAATTTAAAATACCATCGAAAAAAGTATGTACGAACGTCGTACTCTACTTCAGCTGCATGTTCTTTATCCATACAAATATAGATGCTTGTATAGGGAAAATAAAGCTCGTACGAGTCGTTAAATGCCCAATGAAAAAAGTATCGACCTAAAAAACAAAAGCTGTAATAAAATATTTCCACAGTTCCATAATGTTTCTGCATTCTCCGCGTGCATCAAACCAAAGAATCATTCTCGCTGAAGTAAAAGTCTGAAGCAAAAGTATTCCAATAGCAACCGTCGGTAATCCACCCAAATCTGAACATTCGTTACAAAACCTGCATATAATTCTGCGACTATACAACGTTATAACATCTAACATGTAAACTTACTGGATAATAAAGCGACTACCGAACCAGCCCGCCATTATATTTTAACTACCTACCAATATTTCACGGTTGAGCCATGCGGTTTCCCTCTCACTTGACAAGCGACCAGAATCTTTTTCCACCGCGGGGCGTGATCACATAGGTGTACCGACACCCGATTTACATGAAAAGAACGCGCGACAAGGAGCAGCGCGTGTACGCAATCGGCAGCGAGCGAGACCCGCGCGTCTGAATTATGCGAACCGTTGCACTGGCTGTTCAATAGAAGAAAAGAGAAGAAAGGAAGAGAAAAAAGAAAAAAGTCGACTCGAGATTCGAACCTGCCGATCGCGTTAGGCCGCGTCGATTGAAAGTTGCCGCGAATTTTTTATCTCTGTTAATTATATTCCCTGCCAAGGTCTTTTTACGCTGTTACATTCCTCGCTGTTGCCAGCAACAAGAGGCTAAAGCCTCGTTCAGATTGGTTAAGTTGAGTATCTATTTACTTGAATTTCAATCGTTCGGGGCTTTAGTTCGTCGTCGAAACTTTAAGAACTCTTAAGAAAAAGAAACTGTCGCGTTATTGTAATCCTAAACTTCGTCACTAAGAACCAATATTCATTTTATGAACAAAATTTAATCAACATTTCAATTTACTACAGAGAAGAAGACGAAAACTCGTACGAAATGTTTGTAATAATTTTCTTATTAAATCCTGTTAATTTACCAAAATGCTTCATTATATTATTAAATGCAATACGACCAATAGGAATGAAGAAATTGTTAGGGAAGAATATTAAAAATAACAAAGCCTTTTAAATTACACGAAGCCAAGTTAACGAGGATCACAGTAGGAAGAATATTTCAAATCAGGTAAATATCAGTCATATAAATAAATGTCTTCGAGTTACGTGGATTAACCTGATGGAGACTCAACGTTTTGATACGCGTGCACGTGCGACTAGTAACATTTTTCTTTCGATGAGTCTAGTCGGGAACGAGTCTCGGCGATCGAAAGGACGATCCAAGACACCTGTTCTAATCGTCGATCTAAGGATCTAAGACTGGAGAATCGAGCGGCTCCGCGGGGTTAAATCACGACGATTCGATGTCGCTTCGTGGCAACCACTAGCGAAGGATAAGGAACTCGTCCTGCGCGAGACCTTTCACTCGCTACACAGATTACGTTCAGCTGGTCAGGTTCATAAAGAGATTTATCGATCCCTCGATTTATAAAGTCGTCGATTTGCCACCTGTTCGCTGCCACACTGGACACACTGAGAAGGTGGTTAGTGGAATTTGCTTTGATGTAGTTGCTGTTGGAATTCTTCATTGGATTACTCGTTTGTTCCTTGATAACTTGTGATCGAAGGAATGAGAAGAATACGGAATATCGTTAAATGAATTTAGGATTAACGCTTTAGCCCTTTGCCTTTTACGGCTGAGTTTAATTCGTGACGTGGATTATATGGTTGTAATTCGACAAGGGTGAGTTATCTTTATGAGAGAATCTAGTTTGAAAAACTGGGATATTTCTACGTGTAAATTTTAAGCCCAATTTCGAAGCTTGGAAAATATTAAATACAAATTTTGTCCATACAAAGTTTAACACTTCGTATTTGATACAATGTTATAACTAGATTGTACATAACTGTGAATGCACGATAATACGCAAAAGTATGTTAGATATTCAAAATAGAGTAGTCATTATTGTTAAAGTAATATTATATAACGTTTTATTAAATAGAAAATTTATTTAGAACAGAATAACTATTTTATATATAACAAAATAACTTGAAATATTAACGAACAGCGTTCTATTCTCTTGTACATCTCAAACAGGAATGAATTTGTTTTATTGCACATTCATTCATTCAACACATACGCGATGCACTCGTCTCATGGCGTTTTCCTTTTGTCTTCCTCTCTTTCATTCCTCGCTCGTACAATACAGATGTACATACATCTATTTTCTAACAATTATATTTTTTTTGTCGAGGTTCCATTATTTCGAATTACATTCATAGAAGTATGAATCTGCATAAATATTTGCGGTCTAGTTACGACAACAGATATTTAGTAACTACATCAAAGCGACTAAATTAAATAGTCACCAAACAAAATCTTGGAACAAGATATTAAGTAACTGTTTTAGATAATTTTGCGAAAATTTGGGGTGATGTTTAAATAGGGAGAATTATCGATTTGCAGTCCTCTTATTTCGCTACCGACTGATTCGTACGTTGAAGATTTCCGGTTGAAAAAGAAGAAGAAATTCAATCAGTTTATCTTATGTGGAATATATGAATACGTTGAGAATTTACGTCAAGAATACAATGAAATGTGATATAAATTTGGAAAGAAATGTGATACCACACAGAGCATGATTATGTTCAAAATAAAAGATATAATACAACTCGGAATGTATTTGAAATAAATGATACAGCACGCGATTAAATGTTGAATTTTTATTATGCACATAGAACTATTATTCACACAAGTTTCCTACTCTTGGCTAGTTCTATTCTGACAATTACAGTTTGAAAGGAAATATAGTCTTATCACGATAAATTCTCAATTGACACGGCCATTCATCTGTAGAGATTTAAGAAGACATTTATTAAACCATAGATGAATGCAATCATTTATTTGCCATCTGCTCTTCGGATAATATATTATACAAAGGGCAGTAGAACTTGCTCAAATGCACGATGATACCAAGACGACATTACCAAGAAATGTGAAAGATTTTATATTTAAAGAAAACATATGGCATTGTAAGCGTCAGATCTAGGAAGATGCACGAAGACTTTTATTGAGTTTTTGATTTATAAAATCACTGATGAGCAACCTGTTTGCCAATAATTGCACAGTAAAGATGGTGATTAGTACAATTTATTTCATCATAAAGATCCTTGATTGTCGTCTATTTCTTTTATCTTCGAACTGTTCTCACAATCTACGACTAGAAAACGGTAAATGAATTATCTGAATTTTATAATTCTTTAATTCTGGAATCTCAGCTACCACCGTTTATTTTTTACTAATAATAAATTTACATACAAAAACGGATAAATTAACGAAACAATATCGGACATAAAGATAGCGAGGTAAATAGTTCATCCATATTAGAATTACCAACGATAAACGTATAGCGAACTATATACTCATTTCTATTAAAATAGCCATGATAATTGGCTTACAAGAAAAATTGTTCATATTTTTCAGCGAATATCGCATCGTGAAAAATCTACATTAATATAAATTTGCTTGATCTTCACGAATTGTTACAATATAATTAATTAATTTTTATAACGAATTAGAAACCATATTAGTTTAGACGTTTTAAATAGTTTCTGTTCTAAGAAAAATTGATTCAATGAATTCATGCCTGATGGAATATTTCTCAAAAATTAAGTCAATGCGCTCAGCATCCCTTATCAAATTCACCATCGACTTGTCCTCAAAGAATGAACACATCCAAGTTCGGCGTTGCACCTCCGAAAAACTTGATCCGTGAAAAACAATTCGGCTCAGTCTGGACGCGTTCCGCATGAAGAGACCGTAAATTATCCACGAATCGAGGCGAGATTTATGCCTTTCGATTCTGGCCCGTTAAACGTGTCCTGTTAAAGCGCGAAAGAGCGTACCGATGACGGTAACCTACCGACAGAGATTATATCCACGACGACAGGGCAAAGCGGAAGATTTATGACCAGCTTTTTATCCAATAGGATATGGGTGCTTGGAAAAACGATCCGCTCGATGTGTTTCACGTCGAAAGAGGTGTGGATTATTTCCGCGCGGACAGGTTGCAATGAGATTTACACAGCTGCTCTCTGCCCTTCATTCAATAATACTACCGAACGCGTATCCTCGAGATTCTCGAATAAATCGAGTTGAAAATAATTCCCTGAGACTAAGTGGATCGTGTTAAGATTAAGGTGACGGCGGCACGATGCCTTTGAGTGGATCGGTCAGTATCGGCGAAGGATTAAAAAGCTAAAACCGCGAACGATTTTCGGGTGTCAAATATAATTTCGTCGCTATAACAGGTTCGAGTAAAAATTCGCATAACGACCGGTTTGCTTTTTCGTCGAGCGGCGCTCGGTTAGAAAGTTATCCTGCAAATGGTTTAATTACTAAATGCCGCGTGCTAAATCAATCGCAGAAATGATTTATCGCACGATTTTCCTCGCGTTTTAACGTCACGTTGAGTCACGTCGGCGTTTTCGAAACGGTGAACTAATTTTCACGTAGATATAAGGATAATTTTCAGTGGAATTTAACGAAGATTATGGCGCTTGCAAAGATATCGACTGACTGAAGTGTGGAATTTTTCAAATTGGTTAGTTTCGCGAGGGAAACGTTCTGCTGTTTTTCATAGCAAGTTGTTTTTGGTATTGCTAAACTTCACATTTTTAGAGAAGTTGTTAATCGTTTAGAAGCGAATGCAAATTCTGTAATATGCAGACCATCGATGATTGTAAATAACAGAAGGTTTGAAAGATACAAATGTATGTACGCGGTGAAAGTCTAAGGAGTAGGTACTTCCTCTTAAAAATATTATGCAAATTGTATATTGTAATATGGAAACATTAATACTGTGACCTTTAAATCCATAAATGTAATCTTTTTTAAGTAACTCACCCATTAAGAAGTTGAAGCGCAAGTTGTTGAAAGTTGTACCTGTGTGGGTACAAGCGAAGGCGTTTGTTTCTCTTCTCGTTAATAGAGTACTCTGAAGAATAATTCACGAATGAAGTTTATGAAAATTCTATGAATAATATTAAAAAGTAAAATATCAAGATGATCTTCTTTGAATTAATTAATGAATTATAATTGCTCGGTATTACTTCGTGATGTACATATATTTAACTATATAATAAACTATTACAAATTATTTTACATAATTCTATCTTTCAGTGTGTTATACGTATAACTTATCTTTGTAGAAGTTACAACGTTTAATAATAATGTCAGGTATTAAATAATAATGTTCGTGAAAAATTAAAACTAAGCTGCTTGGTGTTACTTTAAATATAAAAAATTATAAATTCTATAGACTATACAATTGTTAGAATAGATTTATTTAATCGAAATTAACCGATCATCGTATTTACTTATTTACGTAATATGTAAATTTTATTCTTAATCTGGTCCCAAGGTCCGAAATACACGATGTCGTTGCAGCAAACAGTTTACACGCTTGGAATAAAACAAACTACATATTTTACCGATTTGCCTGCTTGTAATACTTTGCAAACGTGCAAAATATATTTTACCGTAAATTTATCATCGTGAGAACCAAGAAATAATTTAAAAACGAACCGTGAAAAACACTTTACCTTTTTGATGGTATCGCTCATACGAATTCCACGCGTTGTTTATGCACTGTTCCTTTCGTTTGATACACAATTTGTTTTCACATTGCCGTGAGCAGACATAAACAAACCAAAAAACCAGATCGTAATGCGTGCATAAAAGAAATATATGCGCTCTTTTGTATGCAAGTGTAATTGATTTTTATGCAATTGTTCTTATTCCGTAGTCATTTTCTGCATATTATGCACCTACGTATGTGACCACATATAATGGCTCGTAAAAATATTTGAACATTTACCATAGAAAAATTGTATATGTATATTGTATATATGTTTCTGTTTTATTATTATTTAAAGTTTACAGTAACTGCCAGAATTATTAGCAAACTACATTTTTGTACAGATGAAATACACACACGTATATTCTCGTTTTTTGCTAGAGACATTAGTAATTACTTTATATTTAAGACAGGAGTAGTCTAATGAAATTTTCAAATATTTTCTATAACACATAGACGATATTCATAAAGGCATTCTGCATGTGTTCGAATATTTTTATATGTATACGTAAAGCTGATTTATTCGCTACAAATAATGAAATTATGTTTCGTAAGGAAAATATTTTTAACCAGTCGTATATAAATGACTGTGGCTCGATAATTTGAAAAATTGTAAACTAAACAATCCCTGATATTTATTCCTTTCGGTTATTTGTTCTTGGATACTGAATTAGTCGGATTAGTGTACCACTAGGCGAGTAATGTTAAACCATTTTCATGGAAATGTTTTCAACGATGAATAAATGCGTCAATAAAATTATTAATATACATTAATGTCGGTTGTAAAGTATTACATACAGATATCGAAGTTTTTAAAAGTAATTGAAGCGACTATGCAATGGAAGTGTCTCTTTATTGTGTAGGTGGTGAAAGAATTCCTGCAACGTACAAAAGAAGAAGATGTCGCAGCAATTCCGGAGAACATTCCTGCAGTAATGTGACAGATCGTAGAATTCATCGACGGTGAGTAGAATTTTACTCTTATTTTTTCTGAAGATGCAATGAAAATGATTATTGTTCGTATAAAGTGCGTGTAAAATATACATGTGTGTGTGTATGGTTAATATTTTTGAATTTATTATGTTAAATTATGCCGAGTTAATGGATTACACTCTGTATGTGGATTATTAGTAATTTACAATGATAGTAAAAAACAATTAGAGTGACAAACCATAATGAGCAAATGTAATATGAATTATTACTAAGAACGAATTGACATCTAACCTGTTCTAATACTCAAAAATATGTTAAATATTAAAATAAATAGAATTTTATTTTAATATTGATAAAACGACCGGTTCCTCGATATCCAACGACTTTTCGTTATCTCCTAACGATAATAATAAATTACCTACTTGAAATCCTATTTTATCTTATTCAATTTTTTATTAAATTGTTTGAAATAAAATAGAATGCGAATAAGGCAGGTGAAGATCGTCGACGAGCATTCTAAACTAGAAGCGCCAAAGAGATAGGATTTTATATATATTGTTCCGATAAACAATATAATATACCGATTTAGTATTTAATTAAAAACTTCAGTTCCGGTCCATTTATTTTAACGTCTGATAACAATTTACGCGCTTCTTTAATTTTAGCCGAATCGTATTAACATTTACCGTATATACCAATAATTAGAATACTAACGAAGTTTCACTTTCTTGTTAAATTATGTATCGTTTATAGAAATCCTCGGATCGTTTTATAATAAAATGATTTTATTTATGTTCTTGTTATATTAACACACGTATCGCCGCCCAGACTTTTAACTGTTCCAGCTTTATTTTTCGAAAAAAGGTAATTAAATGATGTCATCGGTATAAAGAATGCACATTTATGATAATCTGATGAAAATTCTACATAGAAAGTAGCAAATATTCAAAAATTCCTTCAAGTCCTAACTCCACAAAATAACATCAAACTTCACTAACTTTAAGCTCAGTTTTCTCAATTTACAAACTAGAAGCGTAGACATAAAACCATTAAGAACTAATACGATGCTATGCAGAATTTAGAGACAGAACTTTCCAATCAACCTACTATTCCATTTCTCTATCCCATATTTTTCATTTCTATCAAACTATTCTCTTCATCGTGGTCGTACGTGGACGAACGTTTCTTTGCATTGGTTCAGAAGATTCTTAATGCACCGATTGAATCTACCAATAATTCTAATAGTTGCGCTATATCTGAAACCACGTGGAACTCATACAGACGTTCAAATTGTTACATAAACATTCGTATAGAATTCTGTCGATAGAATTTTCCAATCGACGTGTTACAGCTCCTACGTACTTTACATGTTATCCAATTTTTTTCATCGTGCCTCTACGCTTTTCGTTGGACACAAACGTTTTATCGTTCCCCAGGCAACCTAGACGAGCAATCAACGAGATATGGAAACTGTTCGTATCACGTTGAATCTTGATGGTATCGTTATCGATTGGCTCGCTATTAACTCGGAACGACGACTGACCGATAGAATGCACTTAACGCCCCGCGTGAAAAGTGAAAGAGCTTTGGGGCGGCCGTGACTTTTAGCCGCGCAGCTGCTCGAAACGACAGCGATCACGATGACAATGTTTTCATTAGCGTGTTAGCCATATCTCCTTGTCGAGCCGCGATCTTGTCGCCAGGATATAATTCAAAGTTGGAAAGATGTGTAATTTATGACGTAGATCGTCGTATCTAAAGCAGAGAGAAGAGACACGAATATTGAGCACACGATATTTCGCTGTAAATCGTTGCATGTGAATACGTGTCGTGGTTTGTCGCGTCGTCCAGAACGCTGATTATTAAACTAATTAATTAACCAGACTATCAAAGTGCAGTTTTTTACGCGAGTTTGTTCAAATTATTGTCTAAAATTGAATGGAAATTATTTGAAGCCGTTTAGAAAAGAAATTAGGAGTTTGTTGCACTTATTAAAACATTATAATCAACACACTGCTTTAAATACTTTATATATTTTTCAATACTTTATATATATTCTGTATAGTTTTAGTATCATTATTATTTCATTTGTTCTGCACGTAAATGCATAAAAATCCATCAATTATATAAAATCTGGTTGATTACCAAACGACATAAGTAGAGACTACGGATGATAAATTAAAAAATTTTTTTAACAGAAGTAAGAAATAATAATGTTTCTGTGATATGTTTTTTCTTTTTTTTTTTTCTTTTTTATTGAAATACAAGGCACGACAATTTCAGGATTTTAAATAGGCAATTTCCGACTTGTACCTAACGAATTAATTTATATATTGATATACAATAGATTAATATTACGTGGTGATCGTTGAAAAAAAGAACAGAATACGGAGGAGATTTGATTTTGTGGCGTTATGAAGATAACGTTAATCAAATTTGTATAGATTAAAAGCGTATAAGTTAATAGATATTATCCGATGTAGAAGGTGAATTAATCGAACAGTAATTAAGGTATTTAATGGAAATACTGATTAACGAAATAAACAAAATTATTATAACGTAACGTGGAACTTAATATAAAATTTTCTCAATTTACTACGAATAATAGAATTCTCTATCATCAGAATTTGTATTTAGTGTAACAGTATTATATTGTTATGTTTCACGTTGTCAGTATGTTTCTATCACGACAATAAAATCATTAATTGAACGAAGTTATAGCATAAAAAGTTTATTTTCATTTAAGGAATACAAAATTTGTATACTCGAAGAAAATTGTAACATCGAACATGACTTAAAGAATAAATTGCACGCTGTTTCATCTTGTTTTTCATTTGTCACGATTCCTCTGGCAATTTCAGAATTATTTTCATACGCGTTTCTCTCATATTTACAAGTTAAATCTCAATGGTATATTCTCACGATTTTGCGCGTTCGACGTTCGAAGCGAGAAAGCGCACGTATCACGATCACGAGAATTCGTGATTCGCGTTTAACAGAAGGAAAGTCAACGAAACTGCTGGCAAAAAGAAGATCAAAAGCTTACACCATCGAAATTTTGCACTGGGACGTGCGAAACAATTATAAAAGATGCATAAAACAAGTGTTTCGCATTGAAATAGGATTTGCTTTCCTCTTATTAATCAATTTTAAAATATATATCCAATTTAAAATGAAATTTCATGGAAGAGAAAAGTTTTGGTAGAAGAATTGAATTCCTTATTGTTTTATTTAATATTCCAAGCAGTTTTAAATATCAAGGAATATCGAAAAAGATTATAATTTTTACATGAAAACTGATTTCTACTATATTGGATTACGTTAGTTTAGTTAAAAAAAAGAAATTTTTTATATAAATTTCTAGATCTGTAGATTTTGAGATTGTTTGGAACGATGTGAACACATAATTGTGAGATAAGCAGAGGAAGGTTTCCTTTTGCCAGAAACTGCATAAAGTCTGATAAAATATTTTCAACGCTTAATCAATATATAAACGTTTCGCTATGTTTACAATACGTACTCGATTCTTGAGATATTATTTGTTTAGTAATTCAAAAGTACGAATCAATGTATATTTGATAAAATAATATTTTTATCAAACATCCGGAGTTTTTATTTCATGGAATAAAAACTTTAATATCAAACTAATAAAATTAATCAAACAACAAACTAAGACAGTTCATAACGATAGACTATTTACTATTTAGATTATTTTATATAATTTATTAATTCAAATGTCTCTGCGTATCCGAATAAAATTATCAATAAAACTTTTTCAAATAAATAAAATCAAAAAGTATCGAAGAAAAGTCAAACTATAGATAGACAAAAGCATTGTGAAAAATCCTTTGAAAAATTTCATAAAATTTCATAAAATTTATTAAATGTGCAGAATCTGGAAAATTAATGTATAAACCTTTGAAAAATCTGTAAATTATCTCTTTGATATGAACTATAAATCTCTAAAAATGTGTAAATCTTATCTATCTTTATAAAAGTGAAATACTTCAATAGTATTTATATAATAGTACTTCAATAGTATTTTATATAAATTAGAGACTGAAATCGCGCAGAATGTACAACTCTTTAAATGAATATGAAATGAATTCATGTAAACTAATAAGGTAGTGCTTTTTATCGAATTTCGCACAGCCGAGAAAACGCAATAAATTTCACCAAGTAGATTCGAATGGACAACCTTCTTCCTGCAATATATCTATGTATATTGGTATTACGCGTGTTTTCGTTGGCTAGGAATTTTATTGCTTAAATATTCTGGCTTGAAACACACTAATGAACACCCGTTTGCTCGCGTAATGACGCAATTGAAGTGTTCGTGGTATATTCAAATAGCGAAATAAACCGTGGAAATCATTTAATCGTGGAAACATTAAAGGATCTTACTAACGTTTACGCGAACGTAAGTGTTTTTGCATTACCTCTCACTCCAACCATCATTTTTTCCCTTAATTCGTTTAAACTTTGTGAATATTGAATTTTTTCAACAATTGCCGATTGCTTCGGTTTGAGAGATTTGGATTAAGTCGATTACTTAATAATTCGATAATTATTTTTATTTGTATTAATTGGAGTGAAAGCGAAGCTTTATAGCAAAATGTTAGAAACTCGTGTAAATGTCTTTACTTCGTGCAACACGATATTCCTTTATTTCACAAGATATTCCTTTGTGTGTAACGTGAAGGATATTACGGAAATGTGGTAAATTTTTACTTTATATCCACGTTATAATAAAATAATGAATATAAAGATATATAATTTTCTGTCCTATATCGATAACAGGTAGACTGCAAATATTTATGTAAATTTACATTTTTACGAATATTATTAAATAAAAGAGACGCTTATTTTACTCTACAATTAATACATCACAACGATATTACATGCACGATACATATTTTCGCATCCTTAAACTGTCCATAAATGCACAAACATCCGCAGTCTAATAATATATAACGATCATAATAAATTATTACTTTTCTAAAATTTTACTCTACAAGTTTACATTTCTTAACAACGATAACAATATTGTGAACAATTGCCAAAATCGAAATATTCTCCGATCGAAAAGGAATTCGCTATCTACATGAAAATCGACCAACAAGCCAGCCAATCAAAACAGAGAAAGATTACTTACTGGTAAAATATACCTATTAACATTGCGGACGTCCATGCTTAATAATTACACGGAGATACACAAGTTTCATTCTCTCTCGAGTATAATTTTTACTGTCATCAACCACGAAACTCTCTATCAGATGCAACATGAAGACGAAACACGTCCATTTACCGATCGTGATTCGAGTTAATTAAGCGCACGCGATCGTAATATCCTTTCGAAATGAAGCAGTGGATCGGATTGTCGGCGCGGAATCCTAAACGGGATCGACGAAATGAACGTGACGTTAATGTCGGTCAATTAATCGTTATTAATAAGGTGTCCGATTAAAATATCGTCAGGCGATTGAGACCGCTCGGAACTGTAACGATAATTATAATGGATCGAGGGTAACCAGTGGAATAAAAAGAAAAACAAAAAAAAGAGTGGTAGGCATGAAACGACCGGCAATGGAGAGGAATCCGCCCTCGCCCGGGGCGCAATTTCTCCCAACCGATTCAGGTCGAAGCCTCGAGAGCAAAGAAGAGTGGCGAAAAGAGAGAAGCCATTCTCCATGGGACCAAACCGGAGTCTCCGTGGAACAAGAAGAAAAAGAAGAAAGAAAGAGCGAGAGGAATGAAAGAGGATGAGAAGAGCGAGGTGTGGAGAAATAGCTGAAAGTGAAGAAGAAAGCGACGAAAGGGAAACGTGGAAAAATAATTGGTGCGATAAACGAATAGGGGATGCGACGATAGGAATTTCAGAAGCACAAATGAAATTGTTCGTAAGGTGAGAAAAATTGATGGATCAATTGAGTTAAGAGGTCGTAGGGATTGAAGATGGAGGAAGAGAATGACGAGAAGGTATCGAAGAATTGGGATATGAGAAAAGTTCTATGATCGGAAAAATACAGTTAGAAAGAGGTTTTGGAGATTTTAGAACGAAAGGTAGAAAAGGGAGAAGAAATTGATTTTTAACGAGAAACTCTATTGGAATTTATACTGGACGATTGACTTTTAAAATTTCACGTTCGTCTAAGGCCGATGTGCTATATTCATTGCTGGAATGGGAATGCTTTATGCGAGTTGAAATCTTTATGTATACTTTGAATATTTTATATATTTTCGCACCTTTATATATCTTGTACGTTTTTTCATACTTTTTACCATTATACATGAATGCTATCATAATATTGTTGAGATACTTAAGGAGGAACAACAACTTTTACTTTTTATTTTTAAATGATACATAGAAATATTATGGTTGTGTGTGTGTGTGTGTGTAATTATTCCGAGGAATGAGTTTTGTCTATTGACAAAATTAATATCCAATATTCGACTCATACTTAAAGATACACTCTCGAAGTTGATGAGTGCAACTATTATATTTTTCAATAGTAAATGGCACTCCCTTACGTAAAATTTTATGGAAATATTAAACGATTACCATGACGCATTGATAAATATTGTCAGAAGCAAAGTACAGTGGATTTCTAAAAAGAATGGCACGCGTCAAACTTAACAGTCAAATACAAAAGCTTATATCTTTCTTACAAACGACAGTGACAAAATATCACGTTCCAAATCTGAGGGATATTTAACAAAATCGAAATTAAAAATACGAAATATAAAAAGCCCATCGAGATAATAAGAAAAGACGAAATCCAACAAATCGAACCATCAATTTAAACGCGAAACCGAGCATCTTCCACAAAATATAACAACATGCAACAGCCATAAAAAAGGAAAAATATTCTTCACACGCAAGACGAAGGGAACGAAAGAATCGTTGGAGCAACAACAACGTTAACACGTAAAAATCCAAGGAAAACGAGCCGCGGCAAGGTATAAATGTACGAAGAAAGATGAACGAACGTAGAAGAAACGAAGAAGAAGAAACGAGATAGATGGCCCGATGAAAAATGAAGCAAACGATGGCTGATTACGAGAAGAGCCCACCGTGTGCCGATCCTGCACGCGTATATATCTTCATTTCGCAACGATCCTTGGTATGGTTACTCGATATACGAGGCAATAGCGGCGCATAAAATGCGACTGCCTCGACCGGTGCATGCAACGAAGATTTACATTGGCTTCGAATACCCTCGATGCTCGTTGCCATAGGCCCATTTTTTTTCCTTTTCTCCTCTCATTTCGTACTCTTTTCTGGGGCTTCTTGCGCCTACGAAACGCGTCCTCTCGAATACCTTTGCTTCTCCTCCTCCGTCGTCAGCCACGGAACCGATCCAGACATCTTTCAAACGTCTTCTTGATCTATATGCTCGCTGTTAGATTCCGGGAGCAGAGCAATATCAGGTCGAACCTTCACCGAGATGTTCTTTTGTAACCGAGGAACGTGGCAAGGAAGAAAAAGAGAGAGACAGAGAAAGAGAGAAAGAGAGGAAGAGGGAAAGAGAGAAAGGGAGAAAGAGATATGTGTAACAGTAGTTGGCAGAGACTGTGTCTATTTCACAGGTGAACGCGATCTCGCGCGATTTATAACCGCCATTTTAGATATAATCCCGTTTAGTGCGTGGATTCGCTCCATTTCGCTCTACTTGGTTACTGTTCTTCTCCTCGTTCACTTTTTTCCTCCATTTTGGTCTGGCTTTTTTTTCCTTGATTTACTGGAGACGGGTTAACGGATCGAGGTTTGCTCCAACAACCGATTTTCTTTCTTTCGACGCTGAATGGTCCCTTACGAAAACACGTGCGATTGTTTTTAAGAGAGCCGTTTCAATGATGAATTATATCGAACATATAGCGACGATCATATATATCAGACATCGTCGAAAAATAGCCTCGATTGTTTTTAACAAGATGTATTTTAATTCCATTCTACTTTAATTAGTCGTGTTCTACTTTACTTCCTTTCGAAAATATTCGAAAATATACTAACTTGATAGTTTTTGACAGACGTATTTTAGTTTGAAAATTATTGTAATTATATATAAAATATAAAATCTTGTAATTATCGTAGCTATTAGGTTGTCCGAAAAGTTTCTTTCGTTTTATAAGATGAGAATGGATGAACAACAATTTCTGTTTTATATTATTTTATTGAATTAGGTATGAACCATTTCGTTATATTTCTATTATTATGTTCGTGCATAATTCAATAAATTAATATGAAACAAAAAACATTGTGCGTCTATTATTTCCTTATAAAACGAAAGAAACTTTTCGGACAACCTAATACATACGTGTGGTAGAATATTATGATGTAATTAAGCTCATTTTCAGAAGCTAATATGTAACAATGAAACTGACGTTTGTAAATACTGTTGCTGCGAATCTAAAGAATTATTTTGCTACTCGACAAACTCTTCATGTTCAGATCCTTTAATTTCGGAACGATGAGTCAGATTAGAAAGGTTTGTCTAAACTGGTAGAAAGACTTCTACTTATATAATAATATATGCGCATAACAAATAGTAAAATTGATTATAATCATGGATTTTGATAGGTAATTTGCATGTATAATCTGCTATATAATGCTATAAAAAGACAGTAAATACAGCTTCGAGTGTACAAATTAATTAATCATTAATTTGTACATTTTGATTAAATTCAAATACTATTACCATAAATTTATTTCCATTTTCGCCAATGTAAATATATCTTTTAATGATTTTGATTTATTACAATAATTGAAATAATTTAAGTATTTGTATAATTTAGGTTAAAGTAACAAACTTGATTTTACGTGCGATTACGTTTAAACGTATTGAATTTATTACTACTCTCTACCACGGTTGAGAAAGTTTAATGGCTTGAATTTAGTTTGGAATATTCTGCTAGAGCGAACATGGTAGAGCTATTCAAAGTATTCTACCAAGTTAAAGTGGATCGGGTGTATGAAACCGTTCATCAAATAACTCTGTGTCTAACTCAATTTCGAATCGAATTTCATGTTTCAACATTTTCTAGAAAAATGTTTAGAAACGTCACTTTTTTCCGAGTAAATATCATATCTCAAGGCAGCAAGTCTTCAAACTTAGATAAAAATAATTTAATGCTCACGTAACTAAAAGCCACTCAACGAGACTTTCGTGTGTTTAAAAGATTTTTCGTATAATTGGATGATTATTTCAAAAAGCATATTACGTAAAAAAGATAAGAATAAGAAAGTAAAAGAGGGGACAAGGTCCCATTAGGTTTACATTGATGAACTTTCGTGCATTTACCAGTAAGTACACGACAATATTGAAGATATTTGTTAATTAAGAAGTTAATGCTTATTGACCTTCTTAAGCAATTAATAGCGTAAGGATAACTTAACATCGTATCTTAAGTAATGTTGCTTGCAAGATATAATTATCAAAGATTTTTATTGTATTTTGTGCTAGCCGTTTTTATTTGTGGCTAACTGCTTAGGCTCTGATTCCATCGTACAATCTATTTCATAATTGCGTCTCTTAATTAAGGAAAATTCTAATTAATTGATCGACTCTTCGACCTTTCCTTGCTGTTCGACAAATGTAGGTGCCTGATTATATATTTAAACTGTTTGGAAATCATGTTGGCATTTAATCGACTTGTGCTAATTATAAGCGACTTTTGTTGAAAAATGTATATTGCGTTTTATTAAATATATTATTATTATTACATTTTATTTATTAATCAAGATTTTCATCGCTTGAAATTCGGTACGTCAAAAAACATTCCATTATTTATCAAACGAATTATTAATTACATCAATAAAATCTTTTTAAAATAATTCACGTGATGAATACCAATGACACTTTCATTTCTGAAATTCACATAGACCGAAGTCGACAAAGTTGATGGTAGATATAACGAGTTCACGCTCAAAGATTAGATTAGATAATCGTTGAAACAAATAAATCGACAGACTGCAAACAGGGCAGAAGTCTGCCGAGTTAATTCGTGACTTAATCTCCGTAATAGTTGTTTGATTAGAAGTATAGATTTTTGTTGCAACCATAACACGATACATCGCTTTAAAGAGGAAAAGAATGCTATCAAGCTGATAAAGAAGTTCCAGTCCGGTAAATCGCGTTAGTTCCTGCTCTAGAAGTATTCCATTAAAACTAGAATTTGTGTTAGCAGATAAATATCTGTAAAACAAACCTTCGTTCCTTTCACTCTTATTTAAGAATATTATTTACCACATTGTTACGACTTAAATAAAACCAGATTTACATATTTGCTGTAAGAGTCAGATATGGTATAAGAGTGACACAACCAGGAAGAGGAAATTTGAAGTAGGAAATTATTAATTAAACTCAATTATCTAACAATGAAAAGCCTTTCATCTTGTTTATAATTTAGTTAATCATCTTTGGGAGAGTCTAATAAAATTTTGTTTATGTATAACGCTTTCTACGAGCAAGGGGAGGAATTAAAACAACTTTCCATTGAATTATGACATTGTTCCTATTAAATAGGTAGTTTAATGTAATACAATGTACTTAAAAGTAGTACAAGTAGCACTAGTCGTAGCTTTTTTTCAAAACTAAAGTGAATGGAAAAGAAACACATAAGATGTATACCTATATAAGTAGGTATTACGTAGCTGTGTCACCATAAAACACGCACTTCAGGACTACTGCGTGGAATGTGATAATAAGTATAAAGAAAAAATTAAAAATTCTCAACTGCGTACAGTCACTTCTTGGAAAGAAAATGTCTCTTAAAAAGTCCTTAAACGTTTTAAAACAAGTAGGCATGCCCATTAAGTACAAAAATTAGCGAAACTTGTCAATCAGCAATACATTTAACCTGATATCCTTTCAGGAAATATGACATTAAATGAGTAACTAAGAAAGAAGAAAATTATGATACTTCCTTGTCATTAAATATCTCGCTTTTAAAGTTATATTTAATACAGATACATCAAAATCATTTTGAAGATGTTTCGTTTTTCTCGACAAATTAACGATATATAGAGACACAGCTCGTTTCATACGACGAAAATCAGGCAACACAGTTGTGTTGGTATATTGTAATTAAGCGAAAAGAAGGAAAGAAGCACTGCTCTCACAGTATTACGTAATATCTAGTAACGCGAGTCTCGATATGCAAAAGGGAGTGGAATTTAAATATAAAAGGACGTTCCACGTTATCTCCTTACAATGGACAACGAGAACAAAGGGGAAAGAGTTAAAACGAAGCATAGCTCTTCCCCATCCATGCTTTTATTCCGTAGAAATCGTGTCGTGTGTCGTGTCTCGATCCTCTCGCGGCCAGTATCGAATTAAATCCTTGTAAATACATTAGTCCTTTGGCTCGTGAGCGTGTGATAGCCGCGTTGTAGAAAAAATAGTGTTACGCGTAAAAATCGATACCGCGATTTCATGGCAGACAGCGGTCGAAATCGACTAGGTAATCCTAGACAGTGCAAGGTGAGCATTACGTCTCCATCGGTTAAGCAACAGGCCGCCTACTGTAATTTCAAGATCCCTAATCGTCTGTAGCCGTCTAGAAGAAACATTAATCCTGTCGCGTATTAATGATCTCCCGATAGCTGCGATTTATTAAGATCTCTAACCCCCTCCTATTCCTGGCACCGGTCTGCAAGGAATATTGTAATATTTCGCGTACTTTTCTTTCGACTATCGAATCACGTAGAACGAACACACCTGTCGAACCTGGGAATTTACTGGAAATGATTCGTATTAATACGATAGTAGTGTGATAAAATTGTTTCCAGATTATAGGAATCGAGGAAATGTTTATATGGAAAAGATTCGAAAATTTGTACTTGTGTGATATTACTTTTTCCCTTTTTCATGGCAAACTAATTCGAAGATTTTATGTATTTCTATTTAAATTAGAATTCTATATGTATAATCATTAAATTGAAATATATCTGAATTAAATTTGTAATTCTATATCATTTTCTTAAGTTGAGATAATTGGAAATCACAGGATTATGATAAAGAGCTTGAAAATGGTAAGTTACCATTCCTCTCGTTGATATATTGCTTTCTTATGATTTATTTTTTACGATATTCGATATGTTTTATTTACAAACGGAAAAGTATTCTGTATTTGCATGTTATTATACGATATTCCAATACGTTATTAATAGAATTATGTATTAATAACGATACAATAATAATATTCTATAAAAAATATTAAATTTTTGTATTTTACAAGACATATTGGTAAAGATATCGGTAATACATAGATCAGGTTTTAACAATGAACAGTAAGAATTAAAAAATAAATAGATAAATAAACGGAGGAATAGTGAGCGAGAAGAAGTAAAGGAAGCTATTCCTTTAGCTTTTGTAATGAAATATAATAACTAACTGGAATGTAGAAAACAGAATTATCGTTGGAACTTCCTTTAAAATATATTACTATCACGCTTTTACTCATTAAAGAAATCGAAGACATAAAAATATCACGGATAATAACATTCTCAAGAAGATAAACCGGAATAAGAAATGTAAAATGAAAATGTAGTTCTAAAACTTCGTTACTTAATTCGACTTCCTATAACTCAACACGTGTATCGCGAACTACATACATATATAACAATATAACATCTGCTAGGAGAAAGTTTAGAAACTCTGAAGATGACATTGTCCAGATCATCAAATCTTTTTATTTCTAAAGATCAGCTCTCTCTCCCTCTCTCTCTTTTTCTGTGGACTTAAGGCTACTTCGTTTAATGATCTCCTCAATGAGATAAAATTAATGTTAACCCGTACGTTATGAATAACGTCATACTTGTACACGTAATCGAGCAACCTGGCGAATGTACATACGCATCTAATTCGAATCAATCTAAAAGTCAGATATTTTGCGAAATATATTTATTCGAACGAGACGTTTTTCTTAGTTTAACCGGTAGACGTTTATTATGATTTCTAAGAGACAGATGGGAAGAAAAAGCGATCAACGACGAAGATTTACGAGGTATCGATCGACTACCGATGTTTCTCGATTCACTTTCCTCTTTTCTCGCGGGACAGTCTAAATGAAACCGGCACGGAGAGGCGGCCGCGCGAAATCGATCGCGAGATTTCATCAACGGAGCTTTCCAGCTCGCGTTACACCGCCTAGAAAAAAATGCCAGTCCACAAGTATCACGATTCGATTCACGGTGGATCTGTGATCCGTTTAATCGAGATCAACAACCTCGTCGATGGTCGATTTGTTGGAGATATCTCGTCGAGGCTCTACCTTGTCTTGCTTCTTTCTCTTACGGCTGTGTATTTTTTCTAATACGGCAGCTCACGAAGGTCTTTGAACATTTACGATAGAGAACATTTATGTACATGTACGTCGTGTGTGGTTTATAAGACATTTTGAAATTTCATTAGCACTGCGACCAGGTATTACTGTTACAATTATATTGGCAAAATTTGAAAACAATCTGAAAATGTATAGAGAAATTATAAGGATATTTCTTGCAACGAAATATTTGATAAAAGGTTAGTAGGTATTCTGCATGGATGGCTACGTTAAGTGTATAATAAGTATTGGATATTGTCCCACTTAAATATTGAAGTTTATTAATATGAATGGATGATTTAAAATACCTTGCAGCTTCAACATACATTTATTTTTAGATTTGTTTCAAACTTTACCAATATAATCATAATAGTCGGATCTCATTATGGCGCTAATGAAATTTCAAAATGTTTCCTACAGCACACATAATATTTGCACAAAAGGTTTCTACAAGTGTTGGAATATTTTCATGAGCTACTATACGTTTCGAAATCTCTTTCCGCTTTACTTATTTTCTCTTTTTACTTTCTTTATCTTTTCGCTACAATTCTTTTAAAATTGAAGGCCATTTCGATATGTAAAACGAAGACAGATTTTACAAATAATATAAATACACACAGCTTGAACATTTGACTACTTTAAATAATTGATTATAGAGCACCATATTTATATACATAGAATGTTTATTACCTTCAACTACGTAATCTTTGAAATAGATCAGATGACAGAAATTTTTCCAAACTGATATTCGTGATTAACTTAAAACAGTGATATTTGAACTCACTAAATAATAACTTATAGTATAATATTCTATATAATAATTGACTAACCGAAAGATATTTGTGTTAGTCATTTTCTAGACTAATAAATTTGATTACCTGTCGGTTCTACAAATTATTTCTTCATTAATTTGTGCATTTTAACACTGATATACGATGGTCATGAATCAGCTAAAATCCTGATACTTATGGACGGTACAAATATTTGCAATCTGGTAATAACGTAATGACATATCTTTAAAAGTCTCGCGATAAAACAGAAAAAGAAGGCTATAAAATATAGGCAGAAAAAACGAAACAAGCATAATCAGTCACAATCCCAAAACAATTAGTCGCATGTAGTATACGATAAAAAATCTTGACGGGCGATCTGAAGAAGATGAAACACAGAAGATCGATTATGAAACGAACAATTAATCGCCAAAGCAGACAAGACGAGACAAAAGCAGTCGGAAAGCTGATTCGAGCACGTGCTCGTACGTTTTATCATCGTTTTTATCGGTCGGTTTGAATACTTGCGCACGATCGAGCGTCCCTTTTTCGCGAAATCCTGTGTCGGCACGAAACGACTCCTTTCACCCGGATCCTGCCAGGAGAATGCTATCGTTGAAACGAGAAGGAAATGAAAGGCAAGAAAGAAGCGCGCGAATAAACACGTGCAAGGATGCCTTTAAGAGGCCAGAAAGAAATTACGAGGTGGAAGTATAAAGTCGTTTCGACGAAAGTGAGCGGCGTAATTTCGTTTTGCAAAAAGATCCCGTTTCTTTCTCCGTCTTTACCTTACGCCGTTACAAAGCAAATCAGTAGAAAGAAGCCTCGATTAATCATGCGATGCGTACAATTGGTTGAAGCGACATAAAGATCGCAGGAGAAAAACATGATAAATATATTCTTGTCGATTTTATGATTTTAACCTTATTTTATAATTAAACAGGAGAATTTCAGCATGACACGACTTTCATTGTGACCACGATAGTCTACGCGACTATAAATAAAATAAATAACAATAATAATTACAATTTTGTGGATTTGATTTTAATATTATTTTACGAATTTTAAGGAGAATTTCAGTAGGATATAATTTTCTTGATTTCCTGACTTTAGTGTTACTCTATGATTAAACAGGAGAATTTTGGAGAATGATATAATTGAAAATGAAAAAACATGTCAAATTCAAAGTAGTATAGTATGCAGCGAGTCAGAGAATTATTCATTCTCCTAAAAATGTGAAATTCGTATGATTAATATGTGTGATTAAAACCGATTGTCATAACAGTGCTAATGAAATTTTAAATATGTTTAATATGGTACACAGAAAATATCTTCACACGTATTTGAATATTTTTCTGAGACACTGTATAAATTCCATTTTCCATAATTAATATGCTCCTTAGAGTCTTTAGAAAATTTCAAATTGCAAAATATACATGTTATATCATTTGATTTTTCATCATTTAGCATTAAATTTTAAAATATGGTAGTAAGGCAGTAGCAATAATTCCTACTAACGAAGTATCTCACGTTACTACCCTTACTCGCCATTTCATTTTTTGTCATTATATCACAATCAAACACACAATGTATCATCATTTAAACGCCTGTCTTTGGATTTCTCCTTTAAGCCAAAATGATCACGATTGAATAATAAACAACGCGATTATCTCGAACATGCCCGGCCCGATAACGAAACGTACAGAACGAATAATGATAAAATAATCGAAATTTTTAATAGTTCTGGGCACTTTTATGAGTAATAAGTTCAGAAGTTTATAACCATTTTTTAACTGGTGTAATATGTGGCCACCATTGTTATTCGGTGTACAAATTGTGTTCGAGCAGTAAAAGTCTTTTTAAGAATAACGATTGCTATATTGTAACGTCGAAATGAAATGAAATTTCTGGCTTATGAATTAGTGCAAGAAGAAGCATGTAGGTACATTTTTTTGAATTTGAACTTTTTCCAATGAAATACTCACTTTCGCGAAACTTAAGTAATATTTGTTGAGTTAGAAAATTTAATGACGAGTAGTCGTCTTTATGATAATAATTTGCGTGGAACTTAATATTTATAGAATTACGAAATGCGAGCAATAATGCAAAATAATTGTTAGAGAAGAATAAATGTTTTAAAAATTTCATTTATGCGCGAACGTATTATTCGTAGAAAAATTATCCTAACGCTACGATAAAAATTAAGATAAAGCGTTGCATTAAAATGCAAAGATTAGATAGCAGCGTGGAATATGAGGAAAAGGATTATTCCGAATATTGCAAACTCTATAGATAACACTTTTAGTTAAACGAAACCAAACACAAGTGTCAACGAAATTATTTAGTTTTGTTGTATGAAATCAATGTTTCAATTTAGTAAATACGCATTTAAATATGAGAACCGAAGAAAAAGCAAGAACTAGTGAAACTATTATATTAACTGCAACGATAAGAAAACGATTCCTTCCCAGACGTTGAAGATTTCTTTGTTTTATATTTATTCCTCTAAAATAGAACTATTCTTGATTAGATTAATAATTATGAAAAATAAATATACATATATCGACAGAAATTATTAATATTTTCAACATAATCTATTTACGTCGTTCTAACATATCTTTACGTATGTATTAAATCCATTAACTTCACTATCCTTATTCCCATTTGCTAAGAACTAAATAAACTTGCAGTTTACTAGATAAACAGGTGTTTGAACGCGGAAGTCAGAAGAACAACGAAGACAAGTCCATTACGACATGCGACAGCAACAAGGACGATTCCGCTGAAAATGTCTTTATTCTGTAACTTCCCTGAAATAGAAAACAAATTCTAATTGAACCAAGCTGAACAAAAGATAATAATACTGAATAAAAGATAATAACACGAAGTTTGTTCCAATGTACGAAACAAGTCTTCAAACGTATATATCAATTAAATAATAAAACCACATTAATTACAAGGACGATTCTTATCGATAAAAATCATATTTTTACGCATTCCTTCTTACATAAAGACCTGTGCGTTGAACGAAACTAGTATCAACGTTCAAGAAACATTTTATTTGCCTTTTAAGGTAGAGCATAAAGTTCTACTTCACCCAACAAGTATCTGAACGCGAAAACCGAAGAAATGCACCTTTTACGGTAAGAAATGAAGTTCTAATTCATCAAACAGGTATTTCAGAGTGAAAACCGAAGGAGCAGCGAGAATGTACATTAATTACGACAAGAAGAAGCACATTCCTCTTACGTTGCCTTAATCACTCATTAATCCACATGACATTTACTTACTTCAACTTCAGGAATACTTCGCGAGGTTGAGTAGCAAGATACCGTTAAAGGCTAAGATTTATCGCATGAAGCAAATGTGAATGTTCCTCTGCAAGTGAAATGTAGCTTTCTTTTTCAAATCCAAATGTTTTAAGCGAAATGGAGGAAATCGATATACCATAAAGAAAAGAGACAATGGAGCAATACATAGAAGCAACAATGTGTTGCGTTAGTCACGACTTTTTGGATGAAATATTTCTTTATAAATTTATTGAATTAAAAATTTATCCATACGAAACATCTATAGAATAAATCATACGATTTTGATGTGATTAATGTAACCAATTGGTAAAATAGATCTCCCTGTATATTTATGAATCTCATTCTTATCTAAGATCATTCAATTGGCAGCGAAATGTCACTGAGTGAACTTACGTATCGTGTTACAGCAACATTATTAATGATCAAGTTAGTAGACAACATAATCTGCTTTCTCAAAAATTTTTTTTTACCCTTTAACATATCGTTGACCGGCTGTGTGTAGTTTAAACGATTAATTTATGCAATTTTATATTTTAATAACTGTTTAAACTCGTTATAGCATTGCTGTATTCTGGAAACAGTGTGGAAGATAGTCAACAATGCGTTAGGCTTTACCAAGGTTTTGACGAATTTGGATAAAGAGTCATAGACAAAATTAATGTTAGAAAGTGTTAGATGTAAAAAATATACCGTAAGGCGGATTAACAATATAGAATTGACAGAATATTGTTGTATATGTATACGTACATCTATGAAAGCAATCTGAGAATTATTTATTTATTATCACAATCTGTAATATTATAGAATTTTGGGGAGCTTTGCGACTTGAATATTCTCGATTAATAAAACTTCAAAAATTAGATACACATATGTGCATCGTTAAGCAAAATAGTTATGTTGGGTCAGCTTTCACAAAACGCTAATTTGATAAACAAAATAATCAAATCCGAGACAACATCAACAAGAATACGGATGTTTAAGAATCAACAGGAAATGATTTAATAGTTTCGAGATGACAAGTCTTTTACGTAATATACTACATTTCCATTCAATCTTTTTCTTAATTTAGTAACTTTCATAATCCATACAAAGCATAAAATTCCAATTTCCATGTTCCCTACAGAGTATAGACTTACAATTTCCATATCGAGAATTTCAATAGATTGCGCTTATCGTGCGTCCGCGAAGTATCACAGAATTGATCCATTGATCGCTGAAGGACGTTAAAAAGTCCGGTATCTAACAGACACTATCAGCTGCAAACGTCAATCATATTATTGGCAGTACCCCCACCTTGACATCAAAGGTTGAATGCAACGAAGGCAAACAGGATGTTAATATATAGAAAAGGTTAAACGAACTACATGTAAAAAATAGAAAACGGGAAATAGCATATATAATCGATAATTAATTGCTGCTTTTTAACCATGGACTGTATAATGTATCGCGAGAGAAAAGTTCACGCGGTATTAATATACGGCTATGTATGACACGCAGCCATAATTTATTCGTAGAACAGCGAGAATTTTACTTAGGAACGGTCGTTGCACTTTAAAAGGTGATTTAAGGATGTTGCAAAATTGCTTCGCATGCAAATAAACGATACTAAGTGATACTTATTGGAAGAAAGAGCGTTATTTAGAGCCATAATCAAATGCTATCGCCGTTAACTGCTTGATTCAATGCATACAACTTCGTCAGTTATACGTGGAAAGCTTTACTTGGAAATCGATGTAAATGGCGTTTTGCGACGAAGTTTGCGAGTCTTAAAATCGAAAGTAGCATTACAACTTGTACACTAATCATTGCAGGAAGTACGAAGTTACTTTCTGACAACGCGGAAAACAAGATAGAAACTTTACGCGCTACTCCTTTCGAATTCGATCAGATTTATCGTAACTCCTTCGACTCGATAAGCACTGTGTTCTCAAAATTTGGCATGCACACTGTACGATTGTATTACAATTTCTAATTGTTCCAAGATAAATATACAGTCGAACCTGTGTTAAGAATTTCGCTGATCAGCTTTCTAACCAGCCCGATATTTAACTTAATTTGTCTGAAACAAACGCATCTCGCGAGGAATAAAAAATTAAAGCTCCTTATAAGAGTTCATTTGGAAACCATTTAACAATGTTTGTCAAGGAAATCCAATCATTCGACGAATTAATGCGATATTTAAAGTCTCGCACAGTGTTATTCTTTTAAAGAATTGCTATATAATAATCTTCTAATCAACGTAACACTAGACATTGTTATATATGTTGTATAGCCGTGCACGAATATTTCTTCACGAAACAGCGCACAAATGCAATTACCATACGATGGTGTAAGTCGGTTCACTCCCACTTTTCATAACATAATATTCTATGTTAATTACCGTAAAAAGTTCGTAATATTTTCCTAAGTTGTGAAAATCAATGACATGGTCGACAGTAAAGTTCATAACTCAATCAAAGTTAACGAGAATAAAGTTACAACTTAAATACACATAGAACCTGTAAGAGTTGAAATAGGCGAGCAAATTTAAATTCTCGACCTCGACTTCCATCGCTACGATCTCTAGTCTCCGATATACAGCAGAAACGACGTTTAAACGATCGCTGAACGATCGTTGGCCCGATAAAACAAGTAACTTCGAAGATCGAAATCAGATCTAATTCGATGATATCGAATTCTTTGAGCCGACAATGCGACCGATTCGCAAGAAGAAAACGCACGTTGCGTTTGACATTTGTCTGGCATTTGGAAAGCACGCGAACCGTCCCGTGTCGCTCGTGACAAATCATAATGTCGGACGTGCGCCGACAATTCGAACAACGCGACGATGAAAAATGATGCGCGCACGCAGCGGTACTATTTTTCTCGTCCCGGAAAAATCAGCTTCTATTGTTCTTGTTTCGCGGTGGGGTGCGGATCGTTGCTCGACGTCTTACACCATTGGGAAACTCGAGTCGTGGAACTCGAATGCATGCAACGATACGGCGCGCCGATGCGACGCGATAACGCACCGTTCGCTAATGAGCAGATGATGAATGGACCCGTGTTACCTCATAGATAACAGTGAAACCCGCCGTAAGAATGGGATGTTGCCGTGCATTGGGGAATACCTCCGTCTCGGGTCGGTGTGCACCGATTCCCGGAAATGTCGACCGCTCAGAATGCTACTCTTCATAGGAGGAGACTTGGTTTTGTCGTCGTTATTGGCGATGAGATCGACTTTCTTCTATAAGCGTTACTTTGTTCATTCTTAACGAGTAAATCGCGGATTTTTATGCGTTTATATCTCTAATTAGAAAATTAGAAAGTATTAGGTTGTTTGAAAAGTTTCTTTCGTTTTATGAGGAAATAATGGATGCACAACATTTTCTGTTTTATATTATTTTATCGAATTACATATGATCCATTTTATTCCATCAAAATGACGATCACAACGTTCGACAGATTAGGTTTCATGTTTGTACCTAATACAAAGTATGAAGAAGTATATGAAATATCCAAAATATAGTGCTTTGTCTTATAATACACCTACGTCTGTGACTACTTTTACTGAAATTCTAATTTCCATAAAATTTCGTAGTCTAGTGACGAATAAAGTTTAAGGTTTGTCGCGTCCTAAAGTTTATTCGCGTATAATGAAGAATTTGTTTATTCAAGGAATTTAGGATTTAAAGTTCTTCACGACCTAACATTCATTCATTTGTCGAGAGATACGAATTAATTAATACGATGAACGGAATTTAAGGTTTCTTGCAACCTAAGATCTATTCGTTTGTAATGAGATACAGATCAATTTATAGGATGAATAAAAACGTAAAAACAATTTTTAAATTACTCGGTAAGTACTACGGAGAGAAACTGATGCAATGAAACATGTTCGTATTGTATGATGAGTAGCTGGTCTGCGCACTAGTGCGCATAGCGTTCAGGTGCAACCACGAGGACATAAATATGGACGCTTCTCTGCGAGATTGCACCATCAAACAACAATGTGTTGCAGTTCGCTATCTTTGGGTCGAAGGAGTGAAACTTTGTGAAAATTCAACAATCTAAGTTTGAACTTCTTCCGTATCCTTCTTATAACTTGGATATGGCAGTATGTGATTATGGCATCTTCGCTCAAAGAGACGTCTTAGATTCACTCCTGATGATAAATTAAAAAAAGCTGTGTATACTTGGCTTCGAGAAAACCCAAAATGCTTTTCCTCGGAAACAGAGAAGCTAATGGAACGATACAACGAATGATGGTGCCGTGAAGCTATGTGAAAACGTGATATATTCATTTATTCGCAATTATAGTTAAATTAACTAATTAAATTCATTAAATTAATTAAATAAACAGTTAAATGGTATTTTACTTTGTCCTTGTTGTTTCGTTCACCCTTGTACATATAAAAGGTTCGTTTCATAAGGCTCACTTCACAAAGTTTGTATTTCGTCATTCGAACATTTCTCACAGTAGTGTACTAAATTATACTAACAAACGCAGACGAGAAAACGGATGAAAATTACCGTGAATATATAATAAAAGAACGCGAGAGCGATCGCCGAGTTTCTGTCACTATGAAAACAGCAAATAATAAACGCTCGAGGTTGTAAGTTAAATGTCATAAATTAAGCACGCTCGGTATTGAATCATGAGACAGAATCGACAGCATCGACGCGACAAATTACATTCTTTGTAGAATTATCTACGTTAACGAACATTAATTAGAAATATACGTATACCACGTGAAAGTAATATATATAGATATGTACCATAAATTAAAACTTTAGAAAATGGCATTCATTCAATAGAAGTAATTTAAATTGCTAATTTACAAAGATTACTTATGATCTAATAATCTGCTTACAATGTCTTTCATGAAAATATTCGCATATACTCGAATACTTAGTATCATTTTATGTACAAAGCCTTGTATTCTTTATATTTGGTTAGTTATAATTTATTATACTTAGTCTAAATAAGAGATTATACGTGACATTCGTAATCATTGGTATTTAGACGAATATATTGAGTTAGCAACTAAGTGATTGCAAATTTTATCATTAGATATATAATAGGTTCAAACAGTTGCCTGTATGATGTACGAGACTGCATGAAGGTACAGAGACAAAGAAGTTTTAAAAAGAAAGTCACAGATTTAATATGAAATTTTCTTTCCTTTGCACGATGCTCTTAAAAGTAAAACTTGACAGTTGAGAGATACGTAATATATGCAGCAGAGCATCATTTAACCTTTTCGTTCATAAAACACTGTCACCACCTTGACGTGTATCTGTGACCGACTCACAGCTATTAAACGTTATGTTGTGAGAAAGATTAAAAAGGTAGGGCAAAAGAGAAAAGGGATTGAGAAATTAAGCCTTTTAACGCTATTGACGTTGGATTTTTGTTACACTTTTTTCTACACAATTAATCTTAACTTCTGTGCGATTGGTCCATTTCTCATCTTGTTAACTGGAACGTTTCTCAATTGGAAATGTTCTTTGTTCTCTTTGTTCAAACTGATAAACCGAATTAATTCTTTATCGTCTGTACGAATGCACTCGTAATGCAAAAAATATAATAATAAAAACTTGGTAAGTTAGTAATTTTCTAGATTTTGTATTAGAAAGAAGCTCTTAGTCTCTATGCCTTGCATCTTATCGTTTAAATAAAATTTCTTATCCGTGAGCAGAATATATTCTTTTTAAATTTCTCGTACCTCCTGCATTTGACTTTTATCTTTTTTTTGCATTTTACAAGCAATTTGCATCGATATTACTCCTCTAAACTTTAAAGATCAGATCGCATCTCGCGTTTCTTGTTCGATGTAATTAAACGTTGAAGGACTCGTTTCAAATCGATTAATAATCCCCAGCAAGACATTTTAAATAAAAAGCTCACAACTCGAAACACCTAAAGAAAAATTCCAATGATTATGATTAATCGCGAAATGATTAGCGCTTTCACTTGTTTGGTTAGAAAGTTTAAAGGTCCCTTTACTTTTTATCTCGTACGATCCCAGTGAATAATATTTTATAATTATATCTGAGATTATTTTGACTTAGTTCGTTTGGAGGAACGTCATTAATTTCTCTATCGACCTAGTGCTCGTTACGAAACTGTACTAATGCATTCTTCGAGATACGACTAAAAGAAATTACGAACGATGTGCAAAATATGTCTTGTGTCTGATTAAGTATGTGACGCGCAATTAACTTGTCAACACGAAAGTGTGGATTGTGAAATCGGCTTAACAAGTAATTAATGAGTGGTATATGGTTGAAGGAAATGCCGCTTTATTACCAAACTTCCAACTTGTATCGCATTCCGTCGTTGAAAAAATGATCGATGAAACATCAAACGTGGCAACAGTCAGATTTCCAATGTTAATCGGTTTGGTACTGGTTAATCGGACTGTCGGACAATTATGCGCTTAATCACCTTTGGTATTCCTGAGTCATTTATTGTTACAGTTAATTATCGTAGAATTCAGGTAGCCAGTTAATTTGGCCTTCGCTCGTTATACTCGAGTTCTTTCACCAAATTATTTCAGTGATCTCGCGAATGGCATTAGCACTCGTTCGTACAATAATTATATGATTACGAGCATCGACGATATTTTCAGTGACAACAAAATTACACTTGTACAGAAAAATTTGTCTAAAGTAAATTCTCGGAGCACATGAGAAGATTTTTCGACGTGTTTCATCGCTCGAAGCGTATAATCTCGCTGCGTGCACCGATTTATTATATAGCGTGGCATAAAATAAGAAAGGCAATTTAAAATAATTATTTCAGAAGGCACCGGGTTGGCTCGTGTTGATTTACTCGAATTTACAACTCCGTCTGCCAGAAAAATCACCGTTAATCACATCCTTAAAAGAAATTTGTTATCATTATCGTTTGCCATCATCATCATGCTATGCTTCCGTTGCTCCCTTTTCCCTCGTATTCAAGATCGATACTTTCCTACATGTGAACTCTGATAGAAGACAAACCATTCGTTTTTACGAGTTAGTTGAAGCAAAATTTCTGTCGATTATTATCAAATGCAATTACAATCGAAATTCTTGGATATCATCTGTGACGTAAAGATACCAATTCTGGTTTGAGATATCTCCGTGATTGAGATAATCTCTGTGTTACCTAACCCCTAAAGAAAATAATATTTCGTAGAAAAATAATTTCTCCACGCTCGAGAAGATTCTAATCTTATAATTTTCTCGAGATCGAAATTATAAAACTTCTTATCTAATATCAGTCGGAAGATCAATCATGAAATAATCAATTTTTGTTGCTTAAGTAATCGAATCGGTATAAATGTTCGTTACTTTTAATCGCACGATAAAATTTATGAAGTCACTTGTTATCCAATATCAATTATAAAATAATAAATTTTTGTTATATAAGTAATTGAATCGCCATAAATATTCTGCCACTTTTAGTCGTAGAATAAGACTTACTTAAAGTACTATTTACAAAAATATTGTACGCGTAAAGTACCATCAAGTAGTTACTATTTGAAGTATCGTCTTTGTATTAAAGTAAAGCGTATTTGAACGAGCCAAATACGCGATCCTGACGATATTTAAGAACATTATTTTCATGGATCTTTACATTCATGTTGTAACAAGGGTAAAAAGTATCTACACTTATACTAAGTATCTATACTAATACACGCGTTATTTGAAAAGTTTTGGAACATCTGGAATTAAACTAACAATGGTAATTAAAAGTGTTATAACTCAGGATTTAAAGAATTAAATCAGGATTAAATGAAAATACTCGTTTTTGTGAGTAAATATCGATATCCATCATGGAGATGAAACATTATTATACATTTTTACATAGCCACTGACTATGAGTCAGCCAACAATGTCCAATATCGTTTTCTTAAAACGTTCGGAGAACCTCACAATAAGTAAATTTATCAATTCAACTAAGTCCTGAAAGGAGGAAAAAGCTCTAACAAAAACACAATCTTAGTATATCATGCTCAAAGAATGACATATCGATACCAGGTGTGTAATTGATTTTTCTCAATCGACCAGGTGCGAACGCGGAAAGAAAAAGAAATAGTCGCAGCGCGTGGTACCGTTCTCCAGCCTCTGACGTATTTTCGTTCGCGTGTGACCAGCCTTCGTATCCGGATTTGCGTGACCTTTTGTGGATCGAGCATGTATCTAACAAGCGTGAAAACGGAAAAGGAATAAATAGAAAACAGAGCCAAAGAAAAGAAACGAAAATACTGAGAAACAGAAAAAAGGATAATTGTAACGTGAAATAAACCATAATGATACCCTTATCAAGAGTTTCGCCGTTCAAACATATAGAAAACGTGAAAATTGTTAAGAATCCTCGAAAACGCGCTTTGCGATCCTATTGAAAGTTTGAGGTTCGAGAAAAGAGAAAAATCTTTTGTTCCATGGAAGTCGACGTATAGGTAAACATTTTCAATTTTCTTAGTGTTTCTTTGTCTCGTTACTGAAAGCATCGACAGCTAGGTGTATAAAAAGCATAGAAAATTTCAAGGGCCGCCAAAATACGCGCCATGGTAAAACAATTCTTTTCTTTTCTTCGAAATATTCGAAAAATGGACAAGAGCAGTTGTTCCTTGGGCGATCACGGGAAAATCAATGGATATAAATACGCGGAATAGTTCGCATAACTGAATTTCATGTTACGGGAGATATGATTTTTCGTCTACATAATACAAGCTTATATTTAGATAAGCGAATTCAATTAGTCGACATTAATTAATTTAAAACATTTGATAACATATAAGCGATGCAGTTTTTTTAAAAGTTAAGTTTAAACGAAAGTTGTTACTATTAAGCTTTTATACAATTGGAATAAGAACTAATAGAAAAGGGATAAAAAATTGTAAAAAAGAAAAATACAAGGAGATTCATCTCGGATTAGTCGTAGTTGGTAATTTTTTATTTTATTCGGACCAAGGACCGCATTAATTACGGAGTAGCCTAATGTCATTATTTTTCTCATAGTTTTATTCCTTATTAACCGCTCGCCTGATTTATTTATCAGTAACCACGCCCATTCTAAAAAGTAACCCAATTAACTCCACCATTGACGTGGAACAAATGAATGAGAAGCGTGTCCGTGTCTTCTAACGGTTGCCTCTACTCTTGCTGGCCGCTATGAACCACAGTTTCCTTGGACGATAGTGAAATTTGTTAAACGAGCAGCGCCGAACCGCGTCTCGTACTAAACGACACGTGGCTTTGGTAAATTATCGCGCACGCGAAACGATCGGATCCAAGGCGTTATTCGCGAGAAAAAGAGTATAATGAGTTCGAGGGAGGGTGGCCATAAATCGTTTGCCACGTAACGAAACCGCAGCTAATTTATTCGCAGTTGAAAATCTTCCGAGAAATGTCAGACGAGCCTTCGTATACGCTAATATCAGGAATTACGCATCGTCGACTAAAATTACAGATTGCACGGCATCACGATGTAATCGCGCAAAACAGGTGATTGATAACGTACAAAGCTCAACGGAGTTCAACGAGGGAAATGGAAATGAGCGATAGAGAGCTCGGTGATGGTTGTCAAAAGGCGAGAAATTATACATGTCGAGCTGACACGCCTGATTTCGAGTAGCCATTGTGGAAAGTACTTGCGAATAGCATTTCGAAGATGAGCAGAAGTTCAAACGTGCGCTAAATCGGTGTATGTTAGATTTTGATATTTTGCCCTTTAGTCTGATCGAATCTCAATTAAAATGGACGAAGAGAAGAAGTATATATGCGGTTGACAAATATTGAAATATCCGAGTAACGTTTAGGGAAATGGGATTGGTGTCATGAAAAGTATGCGGTATAGTTTTGTCACAATGATTTCGCTTTTAACCTTTACACGCAGTCAGGCGACAATGGCGAGGTAGTAAAGAACGTGTTTTATAGCTGCAGGCGGCTATAATCGTTCCCTATTTACATTGTAATCCTTTCGATACTCAATTATTCATTTCTCATTTTTTTCTTCTTCTTCTTCTGTTCTTTTTTCTCTCGGCTCTAAGTATAGCGTTCGCTTTCTGATATCGGACTTGATTATAGCATGTCATTCTAGATGTAATAACGCGCCTATGCTTTATGAGCTATTATACGCTGTAAGAAAATGTCTCTTCTAGACTCGATTAACATAAAGGATTTCAGGTATGCGTTCCTTCGCATTTCCCTCTTACAGATTTTCTTCCTGTTGAGAATACCAAAGAAACAGTCGCGATCGAAGGCTATGAAATATAAAATACATGCTTGAAGATCGAGTGATTACGCGACTTCTATTAGTCTCTTCAAGGAGAGATAATTAATCCTAAGAAGATTCATGGAAACGAATTTAAATGACCGATGATATCACTTGAGGCCAATTGTTTCCACTGGTACTTAATTCTTCAACAAATAATTCAAATTTAAGTAAAGTCACGAAACATTATTTTTAGACGACACCAGTGACCATGCTATAACCAAAACTTCATTTTTATCTGTAATATCTCCGTTATTTCGAAATCTTTATCGCTTTTATTATTAAAATTCAATATAATCGCCATTTAACGCGTTCCGCTTACTAATTCCAATATTTTTCGGTTCTCTTATACGGTTGCTACAGAAATTCGCACAACATTGTATTTATTGTAACGTTTATATAGCAATTAATTAGATTCAAGTGCATTAAACTATGTACCACTTGGTAGTACTTTCGCTTAATTGTTTTCCGACATTTTACTTTTTATTTATAGCTCCTAGCGTTTAGAAGGTTTACATTCAAAAGGTAATTGAGAATTTCTTCTCTCTGTCCGATTGGTTTCTAATTGTCTGTCCTTATTCGCATCTGACGTTGCTTTAGAAAAATTTAATTTCAACGCTACTTCCTTTTACGGACAAATAGAATTCGATTGATGAATGGACGAAACGCGTTGGGAAAGCACGATGGTAGCAGAAAATGATCCAGAAAATAATGGCGCCAGCAACGCATACATCAGATTGTCAGCTGAAACAACCGATGGCGTATAGGAGGATTACGTAAGAGTCTGTTAGCAGAAGCGATTACTATAACCGCCGATGCTCCTTCGAGAAGCATCCCGAAGAGGAGGCACATTCTTCTTCTCTCTTTCTGTCGTGTCAGAGACACACGTAGCACGGAGAAATTGCGGTTGGATGTCAGGCTAACCAACGACTGGTGAAGTTTCAATCGCCAATAATTTCTACCGCGCATCGCGCGTGCAAAATGAATTTCGCGCGTGTCGACCGCACGACGGTAAAGCGATTTTAATTTCTTCTCGGTGCTCGCGTTCATAGAAAATGCACTCCACGAAATTCCCCTAAGTGATTCGAAAATAAGTATGATGACTCTTATTTGAGGATGAAATAATATGACGGGAGAATGACGTCGATTGTATACATCTTGTTAAATTGATTTGCGTTTCTCAGTGTAAATTTAATAGCGTCTGTGCCCTTTTTTGGCTGTAGATTAATCTTTTCATTCTTCTTGTTTTCTTTTTGAGATAGAAATTTTCAATTTACTGGAACATACAAGGGAATAATTTCTTCAATCTTCGTTGGTTGTTGCAATTTTTAATTTTATGAAATTTCGCTGATAATATTCATTTGGTCGTATAGAAAGGCTAATATTTCATTCGTAAAAAAAGATTTTCATCAAAGTATAAATTTCGAAGTAGAAAGAGACAAATATTTAATGCGGTGTGCGAATGTTTTACTTAAATGAAACTCCGAAAAAGACGTTATTACCGAGTCCAGAAAATATTTAACATGGCAATATTCGGGAAGGGACGTGAATTAAATTAAGAATAATATCTGCGTCATGTAATGCGCATGATACTAATCAACTGATTACTCTACGTTTTAATTTCCAGCGAATGACCAAGAATGGAAACATTTGAAAGAACGCTTGAATTATGTGATCGTAATAATAACTCGTAGCACTAGCAACGAACTTCCTGTAGAATTTCTACGTTTCGTAAAAACGAGTTGCATTAAAATGCCAGGGCAGCAATTTACTATTTATTGTAACTGGAAAATCCAAAAACCCTCACTTTCTCGTGTTCCATTCTAATAAGCAGAAGGTATTTCTTCCCATTCTCGATATCACTGAATCATCGTGCTTCGAAACGTTACTTTTACCCGCCAATAAAAATAAATTAATTAAAAGGAAAAGAAGCAAGAAGAATTACAAAATCACCGCATCTCACAATCTCGTGTTCTTCTTAACCCGTTATTGATAAAAGAAAAACCGCAAGAAAATGGCGAATGCATAACACGAAAATGGAAAAATATCAAACAGAATCTATCCGTTAAGAAAATTAATGGCTGGTTTAGAGGAATTGCATTGGCACATTCTTCGCCATCCATCATCCATCCCATAGATTCTAGTCCGTTGGCATTTTTATTTTCTGGCGACATGAACGCGCAAAACGATTCGCGACGCATCCTCCGCGAGGTTAATATAGGTTTGTAGGCGCTTATTGAACAGACAGAGTTGACACCGCTCGACGCCGGCGATGTTAAACGAGCCGCAGTGCAATTACATGCCGTTGTAATCACCGTACCCGCTCGATGCTGACTCATAATCAGCTTGCTCTCTGAGCCGTACGTATCCCTTTGCCATTTAATCCTGAACGTGGTAATTTCGCAGTCCCGCGCGATCGAACCTTCGTTCTCGCGAACACGTACAATGTTTTTTTAGCCGAGCTTTTACATTCGCGGTGCTTTCAATTTTGGGATTACAGGAATATCCTGTCGGTGATAAGGTGTCACGCCTGTCGTTTGTTCCGTCGTTGTTCAGAATTTTATATTTTATTTTCCTCTCTTTTCATGCTCATTGATATTTTATATTATTAACATACCTGTCAGCCTTATCACGTATCTATCAGTTTTTATCTAATTATTTGGAATCTCGTACATATGTCAATTTTCTCTTTGGTATCTTCCGTTCTTTGATATTTTATTGTTTTCTTTTTTCATTTTATTTCGATTTATTCTTTTACACTTGTATTATGTTATCGTATATAACACTCTACGGGTATTTGCTTTATTTTACCATTTATTTTTATTTGGTGCTTTGTTATATTTGGCAAAACGGACTACGCGAAATTACGCATCAGTTTATTGAATATTTGCAGATAGACGGAGAATTGAAAAACAATTTTACGATTTAAAAAAAGAATTTCTGGTCGATGAATTTTATCGTTTTTCTGTTTCTTTTTGTTATTTTATATTCTCTGATATTTTATTTTATTTTATTCCGATTAATTTTATTGTAGCTATATCCCACGCAGAAGATTCGACTTTATTTCTTATGTTGTTTCCATTTGGTGTTTCAGTATATTAGATAGGAAAAGTATGTGAAGTTATACGTTCGGTTCGTCGAATGTTCGAAGATAAATAGAAAATTGGAAAATATATGGATTACGGTTTATGGTTTAAACGGAGAATTTATGGTCGATGAAATATTCAAACACAACAGTTAAGTGTTTCTGTCAAGTGAAATTGCTTAATAACAGTACCAGACTTGTACAGGTATATCTCTTTTGTCAGAGTCATTTAACTTCTGTGCAAGTAGATATCTCTGCAGGCGCTGATTTGTGTAGATTCGAAAGATAAACCTCTAAGTACAGTAAATATGATAGTTAAAAGAGTTGTATACGAATAACATAAGAAGAACCAATATTTGCAATCGTCAAAAAATAAGGAATTTTAAAAACTGAGAATCGTATTTGCAGGGGGATATTTGACGTTGAACATTTTTTTACAACAATAAAGATATAATCGAAAGAAATTTGATTTCAACCACCCTCTTTTTGACAATTTCCTCATTAACGAAAAGATTACGTCAATGGAAAAAATGTAATAAGAATAAGAATTAGAAGCTAAAATAAAATAATAAGTTACAATTGTTCAAAGCATGATTATTTTTTCTGATGTAAATCGAAAATGATCAAACCTTCTGACTTTGTAAGAAGCTCGAACGCAGACCTATTAGAGCAACATCGAACACGCTCAACACTTTGGATCATTTTGTCGAATAAATTGTGAATAAACGTGCGATCAAATAATATTTATTGCCACTAATTTAGAGCTTGATGCTGATCGAACACTTCCGTTGAATACTTTGATCGATATTTTGTTAATTATTTTATTGCGACAAAATGATTTGGACCGAAATTATAATCATAAAGTTAAAAGTTGGATAACTCAATTTCTGTTATAAAAGTCGATTTTAATTCAAACAAATGTAAGTATAATTTAATACATATTTGACACAAATGAAACGACACTTGAAAAATTAAAGAAATTACAAATTATTATGTTCGAGAGATTCCGAGTAATCCGAGTAAGGAACTAACGCGTTTCAGCCGATTAACAAGTTAGGAAATCAGACAACTTACTGTTGGTGTTAAAAATTTAGTTAACCACCGAGTCATCAATTAAGATCAAGTAGATTTTGATTACAATAATTTTAATTTCATTTCACGATGGTCAAGATGTACTGGATCTCTTCAATCATACTTTACTTAATGTTACGTATTAGTTTATTGCACAAGAAATGTCGTTTTTCATTAAAACATTAATAATTCCTTCGATATGCATTATACACGTATTAAATCAAAGTAATTTTCACATAATTTAATGTAGATACTTTTCGAATGACTAACTACGTTCATTACACTAGATTTACAAGTTCAACATACAAGCTTTACAGGAAATGTCAGTTATATATTTAGAAATTCTTGAAATACAACTATCGCAGTTTCTTCTCAAATAATTTATTCATTAAAAATGCTAAATTTATATTTCCGACACATTCATGACATTTTTTTCATGGTTAAACTCGTACGAGAAAGAGAAAATCATATAAATACTCTAATTATCCGTGAGAGTCAATAATAAAATTTCGATCTTACTATAAATTTTTTATCATTGAATGTATATAAAATAGCAAGTTTCTTCTTTGATATGGTTGATAAATGACAAAGGACAAGAATAACTGGTATTAACTGGACAAGTTAAAACTTTGTTAAAACAACGTTTCAGATGCAAAGCTATCAATATTAACCCTCAAATAACACAGATTATGTCAGTACATATTCACTTATACAGATATACTTCGGATTTATTTCTTGCTGAATTAAATTTAGGTAATTATTATTATTTTAAATTATTATTTAAATTATTATTATTTTATCAAACTACACATGTTCTCAAAAGTATTCGAACATTTGTAAACACCATTTACGAATATATTATATGTATTATACGAAACATTTTGAGGTTTCATTGACACTGTAACGAACCAAGGTTGATTATACTGGTAAAATCTGATACTAATCTGAATATGTATATAAAAGATATTTACTACGAATATACATTTAATAATAAATATATATATATAGCGTGAATAGTGGTCTAAACACATAAAAAGTATTTTAAGAACGATTCCATTGAAGAGTGACGTTTATCGAAGCAATAGAATCTCGAGTGTTTAAATACTTTCAAGATCTCTGTGAAATACAACCTTGCAATTATCTTGTAATTTGTATACAGATTTTCAGATTGGTTCGTACTTTTACCAATATAATCGTGAGAATGGCGCCTCGTAGCAACAGTAATAAAATTTCAAAATGTTTTATTTAAACATACGTTCGAAGCAACGCGCAAAAGCAAAAGCGGGAGCATTCGCTCGTTTCGTTCAGTGTAAACGATCATGAAGCAATCTGTTCGTAAACTCAATCGCCAAACAGCGAAAGTATGCTCGTTTACGCGTTAATTTTATTAAAGAGAGGGAATTTCCTCGCTCGGTCATATGAATTATTTCATTTGTTAAATCTGTAACATCTGCCGAGATAAACCGGTGATCATCCACTTATCAAACCATAGCATGGAAATATATTGTATTTGAAGGAATATCTCTCGAAAAAGGTAATTGTTACCTGTAGAATAAGGTAGTATTTGCAAGGGGATCAAGGAGAGGAAGAAAATTATCGATGGTCCGATCGAAAGTTAGGCAAGCTTTTCTAAATGTTGCAATTTGAGAATAAATTGCCGGTTGGTTGCAATTCTCGATCGAGAACGCGCAATCGTTCGTGAAGTTACGGTGTGCGCGAGCGCGGAGAGCTCACGCGCGCGCGCGTTCCTAGTTATTGCAGTAATAGTGTTACAATTTTGTAACTCGTTCGACCTTTTCCCACTTTCTCTCGAATCTCGGCCTAGCAAACGCGCGGCGCGTACTGCAGAAAGGACAAACATGTCGCGAGCTCGCTGACAGCTCGCGCTGCCAGAACACGTACGGCCTTGCCGAGGAAAGTTGACCACTGGCTTCTACCACGCCCTACTCTGGCATTCTCCGGTTTGCGACCGTGCACACGCACCCACACGCGTCTGCATGCTAACGTTCGCTCTTTTGCGCCAATATACATGCAGGCTCCGGCTGAATAACGTATACGAGCGAAAACGAAGCGATTCCTTGTGATAAAATACGAAGGAAATATAGAAGAACATTTTTTCATACGATGTTACGTATTAGAAAAAAATTCAGTCTGAAAATTTATCAAGCATACTTGAACGTGGCTATGGTTAAATTATCAACGACAAAATCTTTTTGGGGTACCGATAACAATTATGGATGGCAGTGTTACACAGTTGGTCATTTGAGGACAGTTATGGAAAAGCAAACCGATAACTGAAAAGTCTTCAGGAAATTGGTAAAACTTTATAAAACTTGCAATTTTTATTTTTCATTTCTACAGTCTACGAATAGAAAATTTTTATGAATGACTGTTGCTGTTCATGGGTATTTCGTTATCTTGTATGGATACAACATTTTTGTTAATTTATTTATTCCTTGATAAACTGTGTGAATTATTGTACTTTGTGCGAGATGTACGTTGTTACATCCCAATCAGTTTATAAATATGCGAGTGTGTATTCTACACTTGTAGGAGAAGAAATAAATAAAACCCTTTAATATTGGAGAATCGAAGGAAAAGAATGATCATACGTAGTCTATTCTAAATCGAAATACAAATTTTAATATGACGTACATATATGGCAAAAGGTATGAGGTTGCAACGTAATAAGAAGGAAAAAATTGGAAAACTTGGTTTCAGGAAGATAACCAATTTTTCCAATGGAAGAATGATCAATGTTCAAGCAGGTGTTTTTCAGAGATACGCTTCGATCGCAATGAGCAGAAGCACTAATCTTTCTTTCGTTCATAATGAAAAGTAGTACATTTCTACCCTCTGTGTTTTATCATAACAGCTCGTACAAAAGTTCCTTTTACCTTCTTCTGTTTGCCCAAAGAAACGAGAAATACCCCAAGAAATGTTTCTTTTACTAAAAATAACGGTAGATCAGCATCCTAACAATAAAAAGAAATTTTGCCTTCATAAAATTTACAATCAAATTTTTTAAGAATATATTCTTAAGAAGATTCATTCTTATGTTTGTCCACGCTTTGAGAAAGGTGCAGACTTGTTATAGAAAACAAGAATATTAAATTTTACTTTCGAACTTAATTTACTCGAAAACCAGTATTCCTCGAACGAAAGAGAACGTTGCTCCTTTTTTCTTTCCTTATTTTTACACGTAGAATAGTCACTGATTTTCGAGCACCCTGTATATACACGGCTCGATTCTATACTGTAGGCAGATGGTCGCTTCGCGGATTAATGGCCAAAAGTGGGCTAAACGCGGCTCCCGTAGACGATGGACCGTCGCGATTTCGTTCTTCCTCGCAGCATTGCTCTTTCGTCCGCCCACGCGTTCAATCTCAAACGCGCATGACGCGCGGATCACGAGCGGAACGCGATTCTCCGCGCCTCGCTCAAGCGGCGCAAGAGAAATTTTTCGCCTGTCACTGCGAAGCGCCGTTTGTCTCATGGGGATCCCTTTGTAACTTTGTACCGATCATGAATCAAAGGATCGATGAGGATACTTAAACCGATCTTACACGTATTTATCGATTGCTAATCTCAAAAGAAATCTCTCAATAAGAAATTGCCAAATTACTAGGTTTAACTAAATACCATTACTGTTGCGTGTTATTAAGAAATCTTGCAAACGTGTTTAATCAGACGATGGTGTAATGGACACGATATATTCCAACATCATTGAACCAGCACTTCAAAAGCGATACTTTAGAGAATTTTAATTAGTATCATATAAGAAATTAACGGTATTTAGTTGTTCGCTGTTTTCTTTTATTGTAGTCGATAGTTTTGTAATAAATATTAATTGTGCTTATATTTTACGATACTTTAGAGAATTTTAATTAGTATCATATAAGAAATTAACGGTATTTAGTTGTTCGCTGTTTTCTTTTATTGTAGTCGATAGTTTTGTAATAAATATTAATTGTGCTTATATTTTACGATACTTTAGAGAATTTTAATTAGTATCATATAACAAAATGACGGTATTTAGTTGTTCGCTGTTTTCTTTTATTTCACTTATCCTTGTAGCCAATATTAATTTTACTTATACTTTACGATACTTTAGAGAATTTTAATTAGTATCATAGAATAAATTAATGGTATTTAGTCGTTCACTGTTTTCTTTTATTTCGTATTTCCTTGCAGTCAATATTAATTAAAATTATTACAGACATGGCTTTTGCAGTATGAAACTTTTGTACACCTTTTTGCTACTTTCTTGCTAAATTTCCTTGCTATTACTAGTGTTCAATATCTTCTACCATACATATGACATACTGAATGCTAATATTCCACGCATATCATATTCTCCTGTTATCAAGAAATTTACTTTTATGCATTAAAGTTATAAAGGCGATCTATTATGTTTAACCATAGTTGAAGTAAATCTTCTTTGGAAAATAGGATTAAGTGATACTATTTATTATAGAGTTTGAGTTTTCTATATTCTTTATCACTTGACTGTGAATATTGTATGGGTTAGAGAAGCATATTTATGATTCAATACAAAGTAGAATGCGATACCTCGTTAAACGAGTCATGTTAGATGTTTTTACAACACTGCCGGGTTAATGGAATCTTATTTTTGCTGATAGTTATAAAAAGTGAACGATCTCAGCTATGAAAACCACATTCGAGCTTCTACCGATACTCATACGACTTTCTAAAAAAATAACTGTTCTAAATTGAAGAGATGAAGTTTCTGAAGATTGTGATCTATGTAGGTTTTCGTACGCGTGTCTTCGAAATAGGTTTTTTCTGAATTATAAAGATGTTATTTAAATTGCTAGAATTCTTTGATTTCGAGCACAGGTAAATATTACTTTAACGTTCGTTTATCTTCCATTCTTAAAGTCCAATCACATTTTTTCTTTACTAGCAAACTGATACGACGATAAAAAAATAACGTAGTGACAAGATGAATAGCTTAGCGTAAAAATTTATTTATCGTCAACTAATAGTTTTCTCCAAGTAAAAACTTTCTACATAATGGCGTAATCTTTCAAATTGAAATAAATGGTAGATGAGGATTAACAGGAAAATGAATCGTTCACCAAAAAAAATTCTTCGACAATTTATCTGAATTTATACGAAGTATAAATCGCCATATACATTGAGCAAGTGTGTTAACATATATCTACTGCCGTATAGATTGTACAGTACGAGGTGTAACCGATGAGGCAATATACTGAATATATTACCACAAATAAGGTTATTCTATTAAAACATTCAAGTTTGCTGTATCAATTTTTTAAACCTATTTCTTCTCAGCAAATTCTTTTGTCTTTGTCAATCGCTTTATATATCGCTTAAAAACTTTGAGAATATTCTTTTTCGCATATGATCCTAACCATCTACCATTTACTTGTATAATAATTGTCTGACGTTCGATAGAAGAAAATTGCTCCAATGCTGCCGTTCTCTTCAAAGATACCGATCTCATAACTCACCAATTATTTTCAAGAAAAAAAGGCAGTAAATTTGTTCACCTCGATCTTCGTAAAAACGAAACGCTATTCATATACTAGAAAACCTATAACTCGAGCCTTTCAAGAGATCAAAAGTGTGCAGGGTTGTTTCAAACCGTCCAGTCGAACGGAATGGTCCACTTATCTTCGATTAAGAAAATGGCCGCGAAAATCGACATCGCGTGGAACGCGATAATTCCTTCCCTTTCGAATCGGAAACAACGATATTCGTAACTATCCAGAGGGAACGGGTCGCCGCGCCATCGTAAAGATCTATAATTTGCCACTTGTGCAATTACGCGGCCGATTGATGGAAAAATCCCTCTATCAACAGATCGCTAACTGTATCCGTGTAACCCGTTTTGCACTATGTAAAACACGTTTCACTCTTACAAATTACACGTTTCACGGACGTTAACGCGATCATTTCAAGCGCTGATAACGTCGTCGGTCGGCCAGCATGGCAGGATACGATTTTTTCTAGCGTGAAAACGCGAAGAGACACGCGCGGATTCTTCTCATCATACGGTTCTTACATTCCCCCGTCATCGAATTAGGACCACGTACAGAAATTTCACTTCTCTGACTACTTGTTTGAAAAATGTTATGCACGTATAACGTAAAAGAAGGGGTAATTGCGATAACTATAATATATAATTATAGTATAGTCAAGATACGAGATAAAATATTTATTGCAAATTACTTTTCACGAACTTAAACTATTGAACTATTAGTAGAATGTGAAAGCAATTAGTTTCACCATTGATTTATTGAATAAAATTAACAACTGTGAGCGAAAAGTGTTTTTCATCGTAATTATCTACGCTTTCGTGTGGACGATAGATTTATGCTTCAAATATATATTATATATATATATATATATCTTGTATACTTTAAATATATTATATATATATATATATATATATCATATACGTATGTATACATATGTGTATACATTTTATTTAAAATTATCATTCGTTACATAAATACAATTTATGTTTCGAACTAACCACAATAAATGTGTTGCGATATATTAGAGAAAACAATGAATACAACAACACTATTGGAAACAAATGTACAAGACAATAATCCATTGAACATCATAGCGTTCGATTGTTAGCCGCTTAGTAAGTCGCTTCTTCGATTTCCAGCGGTAGAATGGCTGGACTTGTCGCCAACCGTTTGGAGCCGGAACACACGCGGCCTTGTCGAGGATAGTTTAACCACCGGCCTCACCACGCCCTGCTCTGACATTCTCCATGATTACGCGCGTACACCCACACAAACTCGACGCAGACTTCGACGCTGTCCTCTTTGTTGCGTGGGCGGACTATTCCTTGCAGTGAAAACGCACGACGATGTAATATCGAATTTTCTTTTCGCCTCGTGAAAACGTTGCTCGTCGCCTGTACAAGTAGCTTTACGCGGTGTAGTCCGCCGGGAAAGTAACACGATGACGTTGGATAGCAATACGTGGTGGGAAAGAATCGTAGTTATCGTTGAATCTGTGCGTTGGTTTTCCTTATTGAAAATAGAAAATAGAATCGAAGCTAAAGGATATAATTTGGTATCGATCATTTGAAAATATTTTTGTTTTATTTTAGAAATTGAACGTTGGATTGCAGATTTTTGTGCGTTCATGGGAAACTTTACGGCGTGATCGTTTATAGAATCTACGTAAATTGTGAAAGTATATAAAATAGAAGTAAAGTAATATTTGTTACGATACATAGAAAAGCGAAGCAAATCTTTGTTTAGATTCTACTTCTTTAGGTAACAAGTATTATTAGCTATTAGGTATATTCATAAGAATATGAAATTGTATAAACGTCAGCAGCATATTTGTTTTTACTCTATATTGTTATTCTATGATAGTAACTTATTAAATATAATATATTTATAACTCTACGATAAGAATTTTCGCTCCTGGATAGGCTTATTAAAGAAAGTATTTCGATTTCACTGCTGGTTATATCCTGTTACTCGGAATAAACGAATTTATTTTCTTAAATAATTTAACTTTCCTATGATTAAAGCAACAAATTGGTGAATATTTTTACTGTATTATTTGCTTTATCGTTGCACTATGATTGTAAAGTAAGTGCACTTTTATGGTGAAAGACAATTGCTTCCTCTGTCTCTAGCTGTACTGTATTTGTTTTATCTTTGGTTTGATCCAACATTCATAATATTTTTTATACTAAGTCACTTACATACTTTAGTTCTTCTCGAAAATAATATACAAATTTGAATCGTGTTATACGATATTGAGATTTCGTAAAATAATTGTAATAATAAAATTATAGAAAATAATACTAAGTTTACAGTTTCATAACAAAAATAATGATATATAACTAATGTTAACATTTTCTGAATTTATCGTACGCAGCACGATTTAAATCAACTTAGAACGATTATTTAATGTACTTAATATCGTTTGTCACAGCATCATACTATGTGCGTGTCTCGTTTTCTGCCGTTTTACTGAAGCTATGAAAATTAGATTTCTAACGACGCAGTTATCCTGATCTAAACATTCCATGGAACACATTCATATCGAATAGTAATACATATTCATAACAAACAGGAGTGATCTGACATCTCAAGTTTCATTTTCTTTTTTTTTTTTTTCTTAAGTCAAGCAGGGAAATCGAAAATTGTGAAAAGATTTTATTTTGTGAGAGTCAGGTTCGCAGTTTGATAATTGTGTGTGCATGTGTGTGTGTGCGAATTATTGACTAATAAATAAATAAGTAGATTCGATTTCAGGGAAGGTGAACGTCGCCGTTGCGGTTTTAATCGCGGTCTTACGTTAGAAAGTGGCTATTATATGCTTCGTATACCTGATTAAATATCGTAAAGATTATTGATGACGAAGTTACTCGCTAATTTTCTTCTCTTACGCTTCCCGAAACGTTCCATGATATTTCCTGAAATTTAATACGTCGCGTTCTTCCTATATTACACTTATAAGTTTCGTTTAACTATTACAAATTAGATTTGCTTTCTTTGATTATATCGAATTACTAAAATAATAATTTATTACGTATAATAATTTACGTGTAAATTAATCCAATGCCTTTTTTAATAACCATTTACTTCTTTTTAATAACCATTTTAATTCTAAATATATTCTCGTTTTATGGTAGCTTATGAGATATATTATCTGTAATATCTTACGTAATTTGATCCGGTTTAATCGAATAATGGAGATTTTTATTGATGTTTAAGGTTGATAATATGCGAGCAATAACTAAAATTCATATATCGCTTGAAAAGCCATTGAATTAATTTACGTACTAATTATTGGAAAGATTTGGAAAATCATAGTGCATAGACACGAATAACTTCTCTAATCGTTTATAATCTATTTCTACGGTGCACGGTACATTTTACAACGTAAGATTGTGATCTGTGTTTTATGAGACTATGGCGAACTTCTGACAATGCGAAACACGGCTAGTAGCATATCAGTTGACAGGATTAAACGTACAGAATTACCATTTCGTATCTCGGTACTTGGCCTATCTGTGGCTTCGTGAGTTATTCAAAGTTATGGACTAATTAACTATCGAAATTATTCGATGTTTACAGAGACAAAATGAGAGGAAATTCCATTATGTAATCACTATTATTTATGACGCGACATGAAGATTTAATCTCATTAATTCGTTTCAATATTATTAACTTGATACGGTAATATAGCGATATAATTTTGAAATGAATATTAAAATTGAAATTGAAATTAAAATCGTTAATAATAAATAACTGAGAAAAGATACACAAGAGTAATAGGTAATAAAAAAATGGTTGTATTTATTCACGTAGCTACAAGCAAAATTATTTTGAATATTCATAGCATGTTGAATAAACGTTATATAAATATTTTTTCAAAAGAATTGTACCTAGGAATATGTGGATATATAACTTATATGTAGAGTAGCTACAACATGAACATCATTAATTAAATTCTAATTTCCTACGAGTTGCAGCTGTAGCAGGAGCATTCATTATTATCAGCTCTACAAAACTTTCAATGATAACGGTTTGTTCGTCTATTCGTTATTATTGTGCATGCAATTGGTTGATGAAAACGCTACAACTGTTATATTGTACGTTACTCGTAACAAAAGACAGCAAGGTCATAGAATACCGACAGTCTAGGCTGTCTTTCACACAACTAAAATCACAATATCGAACAATGATTTCACATGCACGATTATTTTCCTACAGAAAGAGAGAGTGAGAGAGAGAGAGAGAGAACTTAATGTTCTATATCGTAATCCTTTTAAGCTAAAACATACACTTCTTCGCACACGTATAAAATTAACGCATAAAATTTTATACGTGGTTTTCTTAAAAATGATAATTTTATATGAAATATATAGTAGAATGATATTACTTTTAATTTTTCAATTTACGACAGTATCTGAAATTAATCCTTTCATTTCTGAACAGTAATACTTGTGCATCTGAAAAAGACATTGTAGTAAAAATAGAATGTACAAGAACATATTTCAAACATATATTTATATAATGAAGTATAAAAAGATATTTTTCTGTCAATTTATAAAATTCAATTAAAGATATGCTCTTTTAAAAAGTGGAGTCCATGTCTCACGAATAATAAATATAAATTTTACACAGAAAGGCGATATTTATAAAACGATCAACACGTGCATCGTAAGCGTAGAATTGGTCTTAAAAACTGTATCACCTCCTTTTCGCAAAAATATCAAAGACGATTTTTTCCTCCTTTTGACAACTGATAGAAAGAAATCTCTTCTCTGTACATCAAAGAAACTTCGATTCTGCAAGCTTTAACTACATAATGTAGCATTTTTTATCCAATAAAATACTGCTTTGTCATATAAATATCATTCAACGGTATCCCTTGACCCAACGCTCACCAAAATGATCAAAAATAAATTTAACGTAACAGCTCGTACACACAGGACAGTCCGGAACGTATAAAAGTGCCGCCATGAGGCAAAAACGAGACACGCGCGAATATCATGAAGTAAAATGTGCAGCAATTACGTAACGAGAGATCAAAAGACGCGCGTGCATAGACTTGGCACAAAGAAACAACATCGGTGTATAAACCCATCAATCGTAATTATTACGATACACGTGAACCAAACTCGTCCACACCGCCCGTGTAACTGAACCTGCAGCAACTTACTGACTTTAGAGTTGTCGAAATAGCACAGCACGGCATTTAATTTTTAACCGTGAATTGCGACTTTCGCTAATCGTTCTAGTCATAGTTCACTTCTAGTGTAGTTACTAAGATTATCATTAAAACAAATTATTATTATGCTATTTCCAACAGATTAAATGGAATAGACGTTTAAGAGTCTCAATGCCAAATAAAATATGGTTAACCACATGTGTTTAAATATATTAAGAGCAATTTTAAAATTAAAAGATAAGATACATATGACATGACCTGACCGAGCACCGCACAAAATAACAACTGTCATTCACAGACGCACTTTTTATATAAGACACAAGATAGAGTAACGTTTTGTTATATGAAGTTACATTTCTAAATGAATCAATGTTGAAGATTCCTCGAGTACATTCGACTGTACTGTAGAATAGTTGTTGACTTGTGACTCGTTTACCATCCACGATTCACATTCTTAGTCCTTGTCAAACGTCACTAAAGAACCAGAAGTCGTTACATTAGATAATTAACTGCAAAAGGAAAAATTCTTGAACAAAAGATACTCGTATGTATCCCTTATTTGATATGGTGGATTAAAACAACGATAAAAGTACCATAGTGATATCTATCAAACGCAGATGTAAATAAGATTGTGCATAATCGACATCAATTTAATAATAAATAAAGCATCGTACGAAAAATATCGCTTCACACATTTTACCTATGCTGTCACGTAAATTTAGTCCCCTTTCCACAGATTATAATAAAACATAATTCCTGTCTGATTCACTAGCGTTGGCCATTCCTGTACGAATGCTATTTACGATCTTCCCATTTGTTAACCGTAAACTCGAGTAGCTAACCGTTTCATTTTATTTTATAAATTCAAAGTACAAAATAAAGAGCACAATTATCTATGGAATAATCTTATAACAACCGCACATTTTCTCTTCCCATAGCCTATAATCTCTGATGTCCATTTCAGGAAATATACGCAGATATTCCCCAGGCACATTCGTTCACGTCGATCGAAAACTGTATGTGGTCATGCACTTTTCTTTTATCCCTTAATTTCGGATATTCAACCCTTTCCCTATCTTTCGCACTCGAAATCCAGTCATTTGGAATACACACCTTCAGCAAATTTCCGTTCCCACGTGATCACCGTGACTGTGCTATCGATGAGTCGGCTGATAATTGGACGATCCGTAAAAGGATTGAGATCGGTCGTCAGATTTCATTTCTTTCGCGGCGGAACAACAACCGGTTGTTTACTCCATTGCAATCGGCCGAGGTACCATCTCAACAGCTGGTCGAATGGAAGCAGAACGGTGGCTGAATCCGCTGCCAACGATCGTACTGGATAATTAATTATTATGCTCTTGGTTTGGTCACGGTCCAGCTACCTTGTCCAGAGGCTTGCAAACGTGAAAGCCGATCGTCGTTCATGAAATGAATCGAGAAACAACGCTTCTGTGCACCTACTGCGTTTTCCTTCCGATCTCCTCGTACTATCGTTCGTAAAGATTTGCATACTCGATACAACTCGGTCAACAAGTCGATATCTTCTCTCGTATTTTGACTAATAAACAAACAAGCAAACAAAGAAACAAAAATATTCGGACTACGAAACTTGCCGGTAATAGAACAACCACTTTTTTGATGTCAAATGTTATTTGTTCAAATAGAGATGAGAGAAATCGTCAGTTTACTGTAATATCCAAGGACCCCATGTCTTTTCGGCTGCCGAACTATATACATTTTTAGCGTGAGAACGTACATTCTCGTCATTTTCATTTACTACTTATACATTTGATACAATGATACGATGATACACTGAATGATAGCATTTGTGACAGAAGAAAGCACGTGTTACCAGCAGACACTCTGGTCGGATAGCAGAATATTCGACTATGTTAAGATATTCGACTATGTGAGACTCTACAGTTTTTTTCAAAATTATGATTGAAGAACGTTTCTATACTTTTTGCAAAGAACTCGGATAAGATGTTACATTAAAACTGAAACAAGGAATATATATATTCATCAGTTCTATATTTATCTACACCTAACGAGTAGCTGCAAATACTATAAAATCTATACAAAATTTTCGTACGTGGCTAGAAAGGCATATTTCAATCGCCATAACGTTCCAACGTCGAACAAACGCGCATCCTTAAAGTGATTTTCAAGCCACAGGACCAATTTTCATCCATCCTCGATTAATTACTACCTATTTTTTTATACGAACTAATATTAAACATTGTTTTCGTCGTTAGTTATTAACTATATATGTAATTGCTTGAGATAAAATCAGAGTCCAAAATTAGATTAAAAAGTCTCGCTTGCGATGTATTTTATATATTTGCAATAATTCGGGCGCCCAAATGCTTGTTATGGGCAACAGTATACCCTTTCACTTTCGTCGGCGCTTCTGTTGCTTTTCTTTGTTCCCTTTTCCCTGCGTTCCTTTTTTTCGTGATTCGATGGATGAATGATCGGATCGGAGAGATTTACGACATCAGAAACGCGGACGACCGATTAAAGGTTTGCTTTGAAACAGTTATGTCTGGTAGCAAGGTGTCTGCGATATCCTGCGGAGAAATTTCAATTTTAATTTATGGATCGAAGGGTGAATTACTCTTTATTACGTGACGATGGTGTATGCTAATTTGAGTCGCATCGGTAATATATAATGGCGATCGTAAATTTTAGGTCGTTCTTTGGTACATCAGGTACGATTGTGTTATGAATATATTGAAAGTTTCTCTTGAATGTATATGTATATATTTCTTTACAAATTGAAAGAATATGCCATTAATTTTATATTCTCGCAGCCACCTTTTTGTGTCAGGATTTAAATCAAACACGAGATACAAATATATAACCGTTTCATCATTGATGAAATCTCTATATATGAAAACAATTTTGTTCGTTTTTTTTAACAATGGATATTTCATATGCCTTTACATACATACACACCGTATTTTTGCTATTATAAAACTATATCATTGTTATATCATGAATATGGAAAACCCGAATAATCGTAATTACTAACAGGTGAATTCAACGAAATTTAATAATTTTCAATTCTGTATATGAATATCATAGAACAAAGTAGAATAAATACATTTTTATTATTTTCGTTTAAAATGAAATATTTTAATAAAATAATTGGAAATGAAAAGAACCTATTAGACGTAGCCAAGGATATGTTATACAAACGCGTAAATACAGATATTTTAATGCAGATAATATTTTAATATCTTCAATATCTTAATATCGTTAATGTATGCTAATCAATGCCAATTAATATAGCAATGTATACGCGAATTACGATTTTCGAAATATAAAAAGGGTGGAAACATATATACGCTGTAATGAAATCAAATTTTTTCGATAGAAAACCCATGTGTTCTTTCTCTGTAGTCTCCACATTTCAAAAAAGATGTGTACAAAAATATATTTCAAAAAAACAGAATAAAATTTCACTTCTGCGTAAAAAAAAGAAAATCCAATATCTAATATCAGCGTGAGTTACACGCGCATCACAAGTGAACATGTTTCTTTTTACAAACACGTTTGCCCATTTGTTTTCTTTTTTCCTTTAACAGCGTACACGATTCATTATCATTGAAACAACTGGGCGAGAATAATAAAAAAAGGAAAAAAGAAAAAGACGGAAAAAAATAGCTGACGAAAGAATGATCTAAGCGTGCGTTGTCTTTCACGCGTGTATTGCTATTCGCGATTTATATGGACGCATTCTTCGTATTTTCATGGCATGCATTGCACACGCTTATTATTGAATGTTCTCCACCCTCTATTATTCTGCGATACATATCGATTTATTGTCGGCTGTTTTTGCCGAGGAAACGTAGCACGATAGCCTTGAATGTCAGCCGAGAATGTGAGAGAGCAATTCGGTGCACGAGATTCGGTCGTATCGAGTTGATGGATCTGCCACGCTAATTGAATAATTCTGCATATTGGCCACCCGTTATCGGCCCGACACGAATTCGCTTTAGCAATTTCGTCGAAGCATCCGCGATCGTGGCTGGAACGTAGTTGCGCAACGGTTCTCCGATTTTCTCCTCGTTTCGTTCCCGTTTTATCTCGCCGTTGCATTGTTTCACTCGCAATCGCGTATCTCCAGCTGACATAATACCGACGCGTAGGACGTTCAAATGTAATGACGTAAACGGATCCAATGTTTTGAGATGAAACGATATAAAAATTTATAAGGAGAATGCGCTGAATTGACCGAACGTTGAACCAAGGGTTGCTCTATATACATATTTAGAGTTTTCATCGATAAAGAGACGGAGAAATCACGAAACTTGCTGCATAAATAAATCAAAGTTATCGGTTTTAAAAAGTAAAACTGCGCAGGAAAGTTTGTTGGTCGTATAAAATTATACGATGGGTTGGAATTCAAAGGGACAGAATCGTAAAACGTAATACGAAAGTCAGCAAAGAAAATATTTAAATGAGAATATTTTGATATTTTATAAATGAAAGATATGCATGTATAAAGAAAAGAACAAAATATATAAAAAGAAAAGATTATCCTTAATTTGCTAAAACGTTTATTATCGCTATCGATAGTTTTGTTAGTAAAAAATATGCTGAAAAAGATATTGAAATGCGAGTTACGGTAAGACCAACAAGTTAGCAAATACTTGCAAGAATTTATACCAATAAAAATGTCAAAGTTTATGCGTTATAATAGCATTCTCGAGTTTCAACGATCGAAATTATTTTATGAAGACAGTATGTGATGATATGACGTGAAGAAAATGGCCCGAAAGATACCAAGGTCTCAATTGAGAAATCCTGTGGTGATCCATCATATTCGCTGGACGTTAGCCTGACAGATTTACAACTCTCTCCAAGTTCCTGAAGGTATATGGGCACGAGATGAGGGTATAAGAGACTGCGCGATGATGTCAAGCGTGTTATCGTGGTATTTTGTAAGTAAATTTAAGTGAATTTCGTAAAAGTCAAAGTAAAAAAATTAATTGAAAAATAAAAAGATTCGTGAATCACCTTCCATTTAAAACAATTATCGAGTCATCAAACTTCAAATTATTGCATATCTGTTTATATTACTTGATTTTTCATTATTTAACTGTCGAATATTTCAGTCGAATCAATTTAATTAACAGAAGAATAAAACTTTGTCGCATATACAATAGGAATTAGAAATTATGTATGTCGACATTATATTTTTTCGTTACATTTTCTTCTAAAATTGGTAAGTTCCTTGAAAAGAAAAAGAAATATGATTATATTAAAATGTAGATCTTAATAAGAACACATTACCTTCGTATAATTTTATAACAACTAATTAAAGTATACTGAAAAATAAAATAGTTTAACAATTAATTATTTCCAGAAATTCATGAATTATCTTTTATCTCGATTAATTGAGAATTAATTTCAAATAATCAATACTCATCCAGATAATTGGATGAAAACATACATCCAACTGTGCCTTAAATTAGCGTCAACGCATCACGCTGTTGCTTCTGACAATAAGAAGATTTTGGTTTTTTAATAAATACAAAGAATCGTCTTACAATAATCAAATTCAAATTCATCAGTCACAGGAAAAATGCGCGTAAAACATGATTAAGTGTAATTTTTACTACGATGGTTGTTATACAACCGATTCTACGATAATAAGGGGGACCGATCGGCTTGCGAAATCATAGCGTATAAATACAAAGGGCACGAAGAGACACGTGAATGTCCTTCAACGTAAAACATCCTGGTCAATGGCCCAGTTTATACACGTGCAAACGCATGTGTGTTCTCCATCTTGAGCGCTTTCTTGCTCTAACATCGACTAAACCGTTTGTTGCAAACGGCTAATGGAGTCAACTGCCGATCAATTTATAACCAATCCTCCTTTTCCCTTTCTTTCACATAATTATGCACGCACAGTTACTAATTGACTGAAATTTTTCCACGCTTCTTATATATTTCTTTGGAAAAAGAAAAACTGAAGAACCGACGAGATTGCCTTTCATATGAAAAGTTAAAGTAAATATTATCTCTTACGATGGAATGAACGTGGCATAGCATTTCCAATGCTTTCACATCATCATTAATGATGCATAAATTTAATTTGTGTTATCGAATGCATATAGAAAAATTATCATTATTATTGAGTAATAGAAACAATGCCCTCTTATGTATATTAAATTAAAAATACATTTGATGAAATATAGTATATTAATTATAATAAATTTTGCTGCAAATTAAACTAAAGAATCGAGGTTAACAAATTCATTTATCATTGTGGCTGAGTAGTATCTTTGGGTATTAATTTAATCTTTACAAGCAAACTGAGTTGTCGACGATGCGAAGAAAGTCCTGTCTATCAAGTTTCTATTTTTATTCAAGAAAGTTTCAGGTATTTGTTTCGTATTATAAAACCGACCTTGAGACAAGTACTTCAGATCTTTTTAGATTTTTCTTTTCTTTTTTTGAGGCTTTAAAATATCAAAAAGTACGTTCGCTTAGAAAGAGTTAATACGGAAATACGATAAAGTGTGCTATAACAAATTTTGTCGATTATACACGAAAACAGGTGCAAGAGAATATACCAGAACCTTGGTAAAAAAGAAAAAAGCTGCGAAACGAATCTGTTGCACATAAGAAATTTATTGCATTGACGACCAGAACGAATCGAAACTTATAGTTCCAACGTGCACTCACGTACCCGTGAAACACGGAAAGTCTACTTTCTAAAATAAAATTTCAAATGCATAATTGTTCTATTTCCATATTAAAGATTAAAAATCGTGATACGATCCCCGGTTGTTACATAGTTACTTTAGGAAGTATTTTAAATACCGTCGACAGGCTACCAACCTGTTTGACGGGATATCAAAGTTAAATAATCGACGACGAGTAATTAATATAATTTTTAATATAGGCTTTATGAAATAACGACAGAAGCGTGGGTTGAGAAAATGGCAGAATTTTTGCTATTTATTATCATTGGAATGTCGGCGTTATTTTGTAACTGTTATATAACTCGTTACGTTTGTACCATTGTAGCAACAAGATAGCTTTACACTACAAGTTTGTTATTTATTTAATTACTTCTGAATAATAATTTCCTTTTTATTGTAACTATTAAAGGTCCTAGTAATATTTTTATCTATTTTACAATTGAATAATTTGTAATATATGTACATATTATACGATATTCGCAGAAATAAAGTATTTCGTATAAGTATCATTTTCTCGCTTCTTTCGAAGAGGTATTTTTTGACCAATTGCAAAATAACATTAAATTAATCTTTTTATATTAAGAAATTTTTAACCTATTAAAATAAAGAACGTACAATTTTAATGGATAGAAGAGAACAAAGATAGCCTTTTTAACGTTGAAAGAAGGTCACTGCTCGTACAGTGTTTTTGGTGAAGAATTCTAAAAATATTTGTAATAAATTTATTGTTGATATTATTATATTACCCCAATTGTGACAATAAAGAATTCCAAATGTAGATCAACTACTCTTTCCTATGCGGTACAGTAGGAAGTCCACTTACTATCCAAATTACTGTGAACTATACTATCACAGTATACGTAGTGATAGCAGCAATATTATTAAAATTTTCCTGTCAAAGTTATCGAAATGTTTTACTACAACATACAGCAATTAAACTGTTGTGTAATTCTTTAGATTAGATATATAAGTAAATACAGCTTGCATAATTCTCAAATATCGATTTTCGACAAAGTTTTATGCCAGGTTCTTCTGACCATCAGTCTGGTCTCTATGTTACTATGCTCAACGCTCTATCGCCCTTTTCGCTGATTCGATAACCACTTTTCAAACCATATTTTTTCATAAATACAAACTTGGTCGAATCTTTGAAACAAAAATGTCCTAATGTATTTTCTTTTGTTCGATAAAAATCCTTATCGCTTACTATTTCTTCGTGAATAAGTCGTAGAACAGAATTAGGTTTGAAAGATCATTATCTTCGAATTCATTTCACCTAAAGTTTGTTAAATTTAATGTTACACGAAATTGCTTCCAATTTTCAACCATTTTTCTAATAAAAACTATTTTCTACTAGTCCAGCGCGTTATACAAGTGTCCCTGAAATTATCAGACTACGCTGTTTTACAAAAATCACGTTGTATTACGTACTCGACTACAAACATTAGGTAGAGCTAGAAAAATTGTTTCGGATTGGTTGATAACGTCGTATAATGTAAAACAAAAAAAAGCAAAAAAAAAACGACTGAAGTAAAAGTTGCAGTATCCCGATAAATAAAAAGTCAATTGTCCGTTTAAAAGTCAACCTGATCGATTCTGTTTCCTGACAGCTTCGTAATTTGCCTGGCAAAATCGTTGTTTAATCTAGAAAAGAAGGACGAAAGGAATAAAATCGGAGTTTTTCAATTTTTACGCAACCAAATTGTATTGCTAGTAGATGTCCCAATACTTATACGCGGCAGTGTAGATGAATCGTCTATACCATTAAACACAATCAACATTGTCCCACTTCTCAACGGTTGAAACGTGGCGAACAATGGTAAAAAGCAAAGAAAAAGGGGAAGCAGAATAGAAAAGAAATAATTTATCGCTCACACGAAAGCAACCTGATATAATCCATCACGACTAGTTCGATGAAGTTTGCGCAACATGCAACAATGTTAGCGCGGCATGGCGATTCGGCCGCGGGCAGGACGCTTAATCATATTCACGATAATTAATATTCATCCTTGCGCGTTAATATTCAACCTTGCACAATCAGGAATGTCCGATCGGCGAGCGATTTTCAGACAGAGCCGGTGTCCCGTTAAGAAATTGCATTTGTATGCTATCGAACGAGCCGATCTCCCCTTGGAGAACTTGGTCGTAGCTGGATCGTATTATTCCTATCTTTCTTTACCTTTTTTCCTCTTCGTCTTCTTTCTCCTATTGGCTCTTCTCGTAACAGTAAATTTGTTTCGCGACCCCTTTCGTATCCCGAACTCAATAGCAGACGATATCTAATTGCAAAGGGAGTCGGGAGAAGCAAAAGCTTCTTCGTGGCTTGGCGACGTGCGAGAATTCTTATCGCGATTGTCATTAGCCTGATTCGAGACCTCCCGCTGGCGAGCAGCTTTCTACGGGTACGCGTTATTTATTGGCGGATTAATAAGCGGCTGGCTAACCAGTGATTAGAGGCCACCGCACCGCGACTTACATTATCGTAAAACGTGTCGTTTGTGATTATACCGCAACACCGTGGAAAAAGTAACTTTGTTCCATGAGCGTCTTTCCGCTTCAAACCATCGACTGCTGGTGAAAATTGGCGAATCGAAGTTTGATTGTAATAAATGGAATATTTTAGGGAATTGATCGATAGTACCTAATTCTGATGGGACAAAATTAGTCTCTCTTTTATCTGCAAACGTTATTGTTTCGTTAAAAGTTTAAACCATTATCGATTCTAATACGGATTAAATTCATCTTTTTTATTTTGAATTCTGTTCCTTTACTTTCTTTTTTTTTTTTACTGTTTTGGATTCTATAATTTTATTAAGTGGTCAAAAGCTTACAGTTAGCGTTCCTGGTGTAGACTATGTTAGTTTCTGTTTCAGTTTTAACCTGTCTTTTATTAAATCGTGAAAACTTTACTGACAAACTTGCTGATGTCGATTACACGAGACCTACTTTTTAATTTCGAGCTTCTATCTTCGTGCTGTGAGCTGCCGATTTTATACAACAAAGAACACGCTGGCGTGGGCTAAATAAATTTAAGCATGGCTGGTATCGAGCGCGTATCTGCGTCCATAGCCCAAATTGAATAGTTTTGCGAAAACGCATGCATATATGCATTCATATTCCAGGGCGAATAATTTGTCAGGACGCATATATATATGCATAGCGTTGAAGGGGCTAAATTTGTTTTTATTTATTACATTGTTAAGGCTGTTACATCAAATTTAGTTTCATCTCTCCGTTCAATTTTATTTAAATAAAATTCACTATATAACATCTAAATATTGTATTTATTACCTCATGCATATTAACTAATATCAATTTATAGTTGCATTTGTTTCTAAAAAGACTTTCCTTATTTATGATCTACGCTAAAAACTGTTTCCAAAAATGTGTAATAAAATTATGAATTAGCCGAAGTCTTTTGGTAACCACTGGTTTGGTTAAAATAGGGAAGTATCTTATTAAATACAATAACGGAAGGCTTTTATTAATAGTAAGCAACGATAGATAAGTATCACAATGCGAAAATTAGGTCATACTTTCATAATTGTTCGTAATTCCTATAACAGCAGATTGGTTTTTGTTTTGAAGTAATAAATGATTTTGCCAGATTTATATGTAATTCGACCATTTGATAGGATTAATATAAATTTACCGAGTTTACGATATAACGTTAAAAAATAAGTGTAAGAAAAAGAAATTGAGATACAATTGTATCATAAATTTGTCCGACGCATTGTTCAAGTTATATGTATAAGTTAATGGTAAAATAATGACCAAAATCAATATCTGTCATACAATCTTATAGAGTCAATATATTAAAAACTTCAATCATTTGCAGAAAGAAAGTATCATGTTGAAATTAAATTAACATATTCAAATTAAATATGCGATTTGTCAAATCAATATACCCGTCAGATTTGAATTAGTCACGGCAGTTTTTCTACCAGTTGAGAGGGACCTTATTTACAGTTGATTTATAGCTCAGGAATTAAAAAAATACTAAAGATAAAGGAATATAATAAAACAAACGTATAAGGTTTCCTATGTACGCATTATTTTCTAAAAAAACAATTTGATCGCATTATAATATTTTACTATACGTAGCTGTAATAACAATGAAGAACAAAATCACTGAAAAATCTTCTATCTATGATTTTATAATAAAATTACACTCTATTTTAGGAAATAAATAAGATTTCCTTTATTTTTAAAGAACAGTGTACGTTACAATAAAAACGTTTCCTTATTATTCAAATTACTAATGTAATTCTCGATTTTACTTACGAATGTAATTGCCTTTTATATTTAATCCAATGACTACTAAAAGAAAAAGTATAATTTCATTATATTTTTTTTATAAGCGATTCTTAGTTAAACAACATTCAACGTTTTAAAAATATAAAATGAAACCATGAAATATCCGGCACAGTTTTTAAACTTGCCCTGCTAAATAACGAAGAAACAGTTAAACTTTCAGCATCAGTACTAACATACTTGTCCATTGCAACAATGCTACCAATATCTCTATCATTTTGTTCCTTCAGTCTGAAATGTTCTAAGAGATCTTGTCTATAAAGAAAATACAATCGATGAATTTAATTATTTTTCCAAATATTTCTACCAAAATGGAAGAGTAATTTCTACGAAAATTCATATTTGAACGATTTATCATCTGAATTTTACCAACTGAATTGCCATCTGAATTTTATTACGTTTTCATGCATCAGAACCAAAGAGGCAAACTAAATACATATGCATTCGCACGAAATATAAAACGTGTGAGTAGACATACATTCGATCTTAAATGTAGGCAAATTTATTCCTGTTATTTTATACATATACAAGGAATACCGAGAACCATAATAATTGTAGATATTTCGTAACATCCAGACGATTTTCCATAAAAAGTTTCATCGTGTATACCGGAGACTCGGAATACCATTACCTTATCGACCTACAAGGGAAAAACCTTTCAATCGAAGGAATTGATCGCAAAGAATCGATCGAGTGTATCGTCCTTGTTCGATAGGATAGAGAAGACCTTTGCCATGATGACGCTCCCACTCACGATAGAAAAATCTTTTCTCACCGATGGGCGTTTTATGTCGCAACCGACTGAATGATAACTCTGTGTCGTTTAATATTTAAAATAGATAACGGCACGTAGAATGGTTATTGCAATAAACAACGGTTAATCCCTTGTAATTCTAAGTAGTGACTGGTTTGACATTATGTTATTACACATTCCTTTCTGTTCGAAGCCCGGCTGAATGCTAAATCAAAGTTATTTACGTGTAATCAAGATATCCTGCAAAGGGATTCTAAGCAGTGTAGCATAGAAAATTGTATATTAGCAACATGGTACCGGAGAGTTTAATTTTTCTGCTAACTATGAGCTGTATTTGTTCGGTGAGAGCTGATGGAAATGAAACAGAGAAATTCAATTTAGAGATTTTTTACTGTTTACGATGTATTCATTCGTAAGTAAACAAGAAAGAAGGAGTACTATAGATGGTATTATCTCTATTATTTCAAAGTCCAAGACTAAAGTAAATTTGTCAGGAAGATAACAAAAAGAACATTGACATATGTGACTAATATTCAAGTAATTAATAGAATAATTGAAACAATTTGTCCATTAGAAATTATAAGTAGCCTTTCAGACAATATCGTAGCATCTTTTCTAGCAGTAAAACGTACTAGTAGAAACATCTACCCCTTCTTTCAAAATATGATAAAGAAATATTATTTCTTCTTTCAAGAAGTAATTAAGATTTTTCTTAATTCTTAACGTGTTACGTTTTGTATCTCGTACCTATACAAAAATTGAAAATTTTACAGTAAGTTTACAGTTATAAAAATCGGTGTACGTACATATAATAATGAAATCCATTTTCACAACAGCATGTCAATTACAAATCGCTCGAAAAAGCAACCTCGATCCATAACATACTTTCACTAAATTCGAACACGTCGGTACCGATACAACAATCACGTCAACGTCGACGAAACGAACGATCGAAATCAGTTCGAAGCTCAGCGCTTCCTGGTTTCTAATTCACTGGCGAACGATGGTAGTATAACAAAATTCAAACGGCACGTACTATCAATCATTGAGATTGCCTGAAACCAGTTGGAGCAAGATCGATCGTTGTCAAGACAAACTCGAGCATCGTATCGTTATCGCGCCGAGTTTTTTCTTCCTCGTCGATTCTCCTCTCTTTTTTTTTTTTGTTTCTTTTTCCTCTCTATCGCTTCCTGTTTGTTCATTTTGAAGAGAGCAAGATCGATTAACGGCTCGCCGAGAGGCAAGAGTGACTTTTTAGCGAAAGAATCGGTATACGAGTCGAAGAAGGACCCAGCCCTTCAGGACCAAGATAGAAATACCTTAGTCGATGGTGTCGTTCACCTTCCGAATGACCGTGCTCAAAGACCGGTCCAAAACGAGTGCTGGAACACAGGTCAACAGAACGAATCAAACTTTCTTGTTGTCGTTTAAAGCCTTTGCTTTCGCAGTGTTTTGGTCCAAAATGTCCTAAATTATTTTTTCGATATGTGAGAAATTAAGGTGATTAAATTGAAATTTATAGAACAGATGATTTATGTATTAGGCTGTTTCATAATTTTATAATCAATCATCAATAATTACATTCTGTTTCGATACATAAGAAAAGAAAAAAAAATAGGTATTCTTATGTCTATGAGAAATAACATATAGTGTCAATAAAAATCTTGACTCGTTCTACTTAATAGTACAATTCCCTATTCTATTTACGAATATAAAGTCCTATTCTACTTAATCCACTAACTATTAGAAAACTGTAATCACAGAATAATTGTATTACATCTTTTTAAACATAGTTTTTGATGTATAAATTAATATGAATTAATGTAAATATTTCTTACAAACAAATATGAATATAAGCTAGATCTGTATAATGAAACTTTATCTTTCAAGATTCCCTAATATCATAGGATAATAGACGCCACTGTTTCAATTACATCGAGCAATGCAATATCAAATATAATTTTAAAATTTTCAAGTGTCAAGTGTCGTGTCATTTCTTCTTAATTATCTGTTTGAATCTGTTTTGAATGATAAAAAAATAGCAATATTCGTGACACAGTATGCTTTAGGTATTTTATTAAAAAAATGAAACGACAGTAGCAGCTGAAAAGGATAATGTGGTTTATCTGCAAGCTTTAAATACAAGAAATAAGAACGTATAAAAGATTATTTTCGATGTTCCAGAAGAAAAATTTTGAGAAGATTGATATAGAAAAATCAACTTCTAAGAAATAGAAAATAAGGAACAAGGGATTGATCGAATTTACTAATGGTTTTCTACAATTTCATGTGAAACTTTTGATCAAGAGAAGATAGAACTTATAAAACGAATTAGTAAATTCATTGCAATGGATGACTTATTGAAATGTTAATTACTTTCTGACTAGGAAAAGTATACTGGAATTATTTTTACTCGACTCTCTCTCTCTCTCTCTCTCTGTTACTTTATATTAGACAAAAATTTTATTTTTCATTCAGCTGAACAGAATATACTAACTATCTTTTACGAGAAATTTTGCATTATCGTATGTAATGATTTCTAAAATATTGAAAGTGAAAAAGATTATATACTTTATATCTGTGGTACTTTAAAAATCGCGACCAGTTTAAAAAATGCGATTTATAATCTTCCTTTGAATAAACCCGAGTAAAATGGTTGATGTAGAGCAATGTAAATTGAATATCGTTTCAGTAATGAAAACGTCTCCGCGTTAAAATGCTCGATTCTTCATGCGCCGTCTCATGACTGAGGGAATAATTTACAGAAAGAATAATTATGAATGTAAGTTGGACTTTAATGTATGAGTTTGTTACTTATTAAGCGTTTTCACTCTTGGTGAAAGCAATTTCGTTCAAACAGAGATTAAAAATAGAATGACTCACCTACAAGGGACAGCCAGCAATTAAATGTTACATTTCAATCGTCAAAGAACTGTCGTAAGTCTTCGTTAAACTTTAAAACATATTGATTTAACAGTCGATGAATCTTCAAAAATAAAATAAATATTTTTCGATCGAATAGTGTTACTTTCATTCGGAATATTTATTCAATCATAACAGTAATTACTAAAAAAAAAGAAAAACCTAATGAAAGAAAGATAATTAAATAGGAAAAAATTTACATACATTATATGTAGACATGAACTATCTAAAACTCTTATAAAATAATTGTCTGTACAAAAGTATTAAAATAATAGTTTCCAAATTATCTAGTAAATTTCCATTTATATTAGGTTATCCGAAAATTGTCTTTCTTTTACTAACACGTCTTTTACAACGATGCATCTTTATACAAACATGAAACGTAATCTGTCGAACGTTGTGATCTTTATTTTGATATAACAAAATGGATCATACGTAGTTCGATAAAATAATATAATACGAAAAATGTTGTGCATCTATTATTTCCTTATAAAACGAAAGAAACTTTTCAGACGATCTAATATTACACAATTAATAAAAAAAAAAAATATATAAGAAGCATAACACATTAAATACGACAATTATTAAAGGTTCATATTTATTTCGTGCTCTCACATAAATTTTCATCTTTTATATTGTGATTTACGACCCATATAAGGGAACATGTGTGAATTACATACGTACAGGATGCACAATATGTAATCGCCGTGCCTTTCGACTCCATACTTATGCCAAAGATAAAGGTGTTGGATAAATGTTAGCATTCACGCGATGACCAGGCAAAGGGAAGGAAGATAAGGACATTTACAAATTGGAAATCAGAAACATGGAACTCATGTGCAGGCATCCTTTGATCGTGTACACGACCAGGTCGCTTTCTCGAAAATTAAGGATCTGAAAATATTCGCGGTTTTGATCACAATCATTTTGCGGTCGATCGTTCTTCAACCCGTCATTATGCCGTACCGCACAAAACAAGTACAACATACGTATCTCTCGTTCCGAATAAAGGCGTTCGTCGATTTCTTGCGACTGAAACTCGTTACGCGCTTAACCCCGCCTTGAACAGGCATTCTTTCTCGATTTGAATTCTCGATTTTTGTACGTTCTCACAGTCCTTTCCATCTCCTTACATACATCATTTATTTCTTCAAGTTTTATATCTTTGTTACCGTTTAACGTTAGATGACGAATATCATTCGTTAAACTTCGATTAAACTAAGATTATTCGGAGAAAACAATCTCTTCGTATCTTTTTTAATCCCCGTATTTCTACATTCTCATAGTCGTTACCATCTTCCTACGTATGTACATGATTTATTTAGCGAAACTCTTATTTTTTTTATTAGCGTGTAATATTGAATTGTAAATATCATTTATAACAAGCAGTAAAGTGGTGAGATTAGAATAACCTTGGTATTTTGGAGAATTATTTCATTTACTCTTGTATTTTTGGTAGTCTTTTTTTTTATAAGTAACTAATAGTACGATTAGAATTTTGACTTTTTTTAGAATAGACCTTAAGTCAACGTAGTAATATAAATTGGTATTTTTAATCCTTAGCAAATCGAATCGCATCGATGCATAGAAGACAAGATCCGAGATAACCAAATTTGTAAATGAAATAAATGGAAACCAATATATTTATCCATTACGTAGAATGAAGATACTCAACGAATCAACGAAACCACAGTTTCATACTGTAGTATCGGAAAAGGGGGATATAATGTTACTCTATATATTTAGATTAGAGTCTGAGGAATAAACTAAGAGTCTTAAGAGTGCTGGGGAAGAGAGAAAGAGAGAGAGAGAGAGAGAGTGTAAGTGAGAGAGTATGCTTTGGTGACGTAAAAACTAAATGAGTGAAGGAGTGGGAGATGAGTGCGAGGGTTGAGGGTGAGCATTTTTGGACCTGGGAAGCAGAAGCTGTGAGCCGAGTGTTAGTATACGACGTACGGAGATATCGTAGTCAGTTTTTGTATTGGGTATTGCTTCTTAAAATAGAATTAAACTTCACTTAAATACAACATCCTTCCTTGTTCTTACTCTAGAAGAACCACACATCGAAAGATACTACAATACCATTTCCTATTACCACTTACGAGAAAATATTTCCCTCGTATACATATATTACACAACACGAATACATTAACCTCGTAAGGTTAATATAACATGCAAAATACAAATCAATTGAAACATCGTAATCTGATAAAACATACACGCGATTACCAACAAATATCACTGATATAAATCTAAAAATAAATGTAACCTTATCTGTTATAACAGTGAATACGCTAATCAGAGAAACACCGACACTCGATCAGTTTCACCTAATGCAAAAGAAATGTTTTCTGAATCGTGGAGTTTCCCTAAACCACAGAGGCTGAAACAAGCGGCACCGAAAGCGATTAACCTACTACCAGTTTATTATCCACAGTTGAAACGCTTCGAACCTTTAAGTACAATATATTAGCGCGCGTTTACGTTTAATCGTACGATTGCTCAACCGGTCGACGCATTACGAGGCGGCGCGGCGGCGTACGAGAGGGAAAATTAATTCAACGACGGGAGATTTATGGGCGAACGCGGAAGATAAAATTACCTTGGTCAGATTATATTTTATTGCGTATCGCGGAGGTGTCAAGAAGGGTTGCGCTCGTTGCGTCGCGAGCGAAACTATAAAATGGAAATAACGCGTGTACTAAACTAAACACGCGCGATCGACATTTGCATAATACCAGCTCCGTACACGTAATTGATTTTGTGCTTGAGCATTCGGTGTATCAGTGTTAACATGCGTCGTGTCACGGAAGAAATAAAAGTCTCCAGACGATCGTAAAGCTTTTGTTTCTTTCCCGGTGCACCGTTTCAATCGGTTACAAATCACTTCGATCAATTACAAGTTGATGATTTCAAAGTTTCTTTATTTTTCTTATTTTACAATGTAACTCGAGATCGTTTGTACTTTCTGTGGCGAATGAGTTTATTAAATGAGTAGATTGAATTGGTAAATGATTTTACTGAATATTACATGTATCTGAATCGTGAAATCGAGAACTTTGAAGAACAATGGAAATGGTCAGTTTGGCTACTGAAACGGTCATTTATATAGTAGTTTTGTAATAGATGGCATCAATCACTCGCATGGGTTATTATTAGCAAAACCCACAAAATGAAATGTTACGATTGTTGATTACTATAGAATTTGGAACTTTAGGTACCTTAATATTTTTCTGTTAAATTTAGTATTTATAACTTTTTAAATTGTCTTTTATGATGAGTTTTGGATGAGATTCAATCGCTATTTACAGCTAGAACATTTCTTTCATTGGAGAATAAGATTCTTCTATTATATTAATGTGACATTGTACAATTCACAAGACTCGAATAATGCTTATTATTAGTGAAAAATGACAATTAAGTTTCAAATTCCAGGATTTCTATCGTTAAATTCCAAAGTCTGAATTTCAATGCTCTTTTGTTACTTTTAATTGTAGGTTATATAGATATTGTTCATGATATAAATTTGATTAATGTATAAATGCCAAGAAATATCTTAAATAAAGAAAAACCATTTATGAGATATTTCATTGTAGAAAAATAGGAATCATTGTATTCTGAACTACATGAGAGTTATTGACGAATCATCTTCAAAAGTGGGTAAAACTAAAACCTACCCCCTACCTTAATAATGCAAAATTCTCCATCACGAGAAAAATATTCGTAACTGTTTCAGCATGCAGAATAAAAAGCAAAGTTTCAAATTAATGTCACTAAATAACAAAAAGTTAATAACCACGCCACTCCTCTTGGAAAAAGTGAAAGGAAACTCCACCACAAATTTTTGCACTCAAAATGTGTAATTAGTCCCCTGTCCCACTTAATTCGAGAAAAAGGAAGAACGAACCGATATCTGTTTCGCAGGAAACAGCTTATAACACTTTATGTGGTTCGCTCTCTACATACCTTGATTCGTTTAACGAAAATTTTACCGTAATTGACTGTTACGGATCGAATAATATGACAACTACAACGCACACGACACAGTTATGTCAAAATATTTGAATATCGTAACAATATTTGCATTCATATAGCAATATTCTGCATGCATGTTACTTTTTATTCGTAATTTATTCTATATTCTGTGTTCATATCAAACAATTCGGTTTGTCGTGTCGAGAAATAGGATTATTCGCCAGTTTCCAGCCTTGTTTTCCACGATAGACAAGATATTGTATTTTGTGAATGTTAACATAGAGCGTAAACACGTAGGTTATTTTTAAAAATCAATTATACGTCGATTCTAAATAAACGTTGGCAAACAGCACGTGGTAAATTCGTTCCTGGACATCGATATTCATTATTCGTACTTTCCTGCAACCCTCGAGTTTGCATTCCAATACAGCATGCATAAAACCAACGTTAGCCCGAAAGATGTAAAACAACAGAGAGAAATAAATGTACATGGAAATCGTTTTCGACACTAGTATTCGTTGTTAAAGATAGAATGCTAACAAACATTTATATGGCAACACAAAATTACGAATATGATATATCTCCGCGAAAATTAATCCTTTTCGTAAAAAGTTGCGAGTGGACTTTAAAAATTGTACAATTAATATTCTTCTCTTTTATAATTAAACGCAACTAACGTAGCAGTCGATTTTCTCATATATTTTTCTGGAAATAATAATTTCGATATTGTTCCCATTCCAATCTTCCAATGCAAATCATACAAAAAATATTTGATTTATTAAAAAAAGAGATTAAAATCTTACGAATTTTATCTTAACCATATAAGTCCGTGATTTCCGACCGGTGTACCATCAAAGAACTTTTCGAACACGCGATATCTGATTACTCAATCAGAAACAGTAACTTCTTTTCCCTTCGATTATAAAATATATCAAAGGACAGTGGCCGCCCGGTGTGATTGTTCTGTCTTGAATCAAGTACAATTTATCTTTTGCCGTGCCACAGAATTTTAATTATTATTTTATGTATGTTACGAAACGAAAAAGGTCGAAAATCGCTGATATACGTAGTGAAACTTAAGAACTTACTTTCCACTTATAACGATCCTTTATTTCAAGCAAGTAATACTTGAAGATGCTGAACTTAAAGCGGAGAATCGTAGTCAGACGACTTTTCAGATTGGCGAGAGCACTTGTACCTGTGCCAGGACCTCTCGTGTCAGTTCCGGCAATCTGCCTAATTATATGTTGCATTATACATTACACGCGTCGCGTGCACGCCTCGCTATAAGGATAAACCGTTGTTGATCGCGGCTTTCTCACGAACTTACCTCTCTTGTCTGTTAGCTCGATCGATCTGTTCATACCACTCTTTCCCTCTTGTTCGTTATCTCGGCCCGAGGAAGACGAAAGCTTGACGTTGGTCGATCAAACCGACCATCACGGAACATAGCAACGTTGGGGAACGATCGAGCGGAAAAATGATTTCGTTGGAGTCGCAGTTAGACGCGGGAAAAAGTGACAGTTAGCTATCGGCTGAGGTTTGCAGGCAATGAAAAATGGTTGTTCCATTCACGGAGTGGAAATTGATACAAGTAGGGATATAAGATTGATTGATACAATATTGATGGAGAATTTAATCTATTAAAAAGATATAATTATGTGATCCATTTTCTATGCTGTGTGGGATCATTGAATATACAGTGCTTGGATTATCAACATTTATGCGACTTTTTCGGCATTTCTGAGAAATTTCGAAGTAGAAAAATTCATAATGCAAATAATAAATAACCATCGTGATAAATATATAAGCTTGATACATACGTCAAATATATAATAGATCGATACATCAATATGTATCATAATATATATAATACCTAAATGTAAGGGAAAGTTATTCAACAAATGTATACTTTATATATATTTATATTTATACTTTTATGCAAATCGCGCGATTATGCCATCAAGTTTAATAACTTCTGTATAGGAGTCGTTTAAACGTGCGGTTTTAAAATTAAGAATATCGAGATCAAGATACCATCTGCTTACATGTTTTACTCTCGATCGACAATCTAGTAAATTTTGCCAGCATAACATTTTATTGGCGTTTGATGCGTCTCGATTTCGACACGAGTCGATCGATAAATTAAAATGAATTAACCGTGATTTATGAAAGAACGCGAGCGACGTTGGCAAAGTATAGTCTTGGATCTCGTTGCTGGTTGAGATCTCGATCGGATCAAAGGAAAAGCGATCCTACGCACTGGAATCTGTGCACGTGCACCTGCATGTGCACTTGCTGCACTCGCGTTTGAGCACGGCGGATACCGATGCGCCCAACCACGATTTTTCGATCGGTGCAAGCGCAAATTATACGCAATTTGCATAACTGTACCTGTAAATCTTCTCGCGAAAGATGTGAACGACGCATCGATAATCGGCGCACGGTTATCCAAAAACGATTCATTTAATTAACCACAATCACCGATTTGCGGAAATTTGTATGCAAAGTGTTGCACAGTTTATAAGAATTTGACACTTCCTGAATGTAAACAAAAATCGCGGCAAGAGAATGCGTCCAAAATTATATGCTAAATATCGAGAAGGTATTTGCATTTATTCGGTGATTTCTTAAAAATTGTCTAATTTATTGGATACCTAAACACGACTAATTTATCTAACGATTACATGGATTAGGAGAGACCTACGTATAAATACGAGTAAAATTGATAATAATTAGAGATTTCAGTAAATTTTACGTCCTTTGCTTACCCATAACTGACATTTCCTCTGCTTTGACATCTTTAGATGTTATTATTAGAATTATTTCCATGAAAAATTGTTCTATAAATTATGATCAAAGTGATTCATCTTCTTAATGAATTTTTGTTATAACAATTTCATTCGTTTCATCGTTATCTGTATCCACAGGAACAATTACTACATTATTATGTAACTAAATATCGCGATTTACTATTTCAATTACAATACAGATCATGTGATTATGAAGATTGTTAGTAGAAGCCTCTGCTATCGCTTAAAAAATTAGTTTTTCCATTAAATAAGATTTTAAATTTCTTTTAAATGTATAACAAATTATTAGCGACTCGATGAAAATCATAGAATTCTACTAGCTTTCGGTAAACGTCGATCTGCTTCAAAAACTTTTGCAATTTGCAAGCGTTTGTTTAAGATCTTTTAAGTATTTTTGTATTGAAATTTGTCACGATTTCTCATAAAAGTATATTTCTCTGCGCAGTTCTAAGAAAAGGAAAAACTATCATGAGAAATCACAGCAAGAAATGAAAAATAAACTTTCACCCACGAAACCCAGTAGTCGTTTCAGCCACAAATACAAAAATGGCTGATGTAATCGAGAAACTCTGATTTCGAGGAACTTCGCATGATCGAGCATTAATAACAGTCGCATATAACTACCAGTGCAGTTCGATACACAATTTATGACTCCGTACAAGATCGCGTATCATCGATGCGTATCGATCACGTTTCGATAGCGTTCGAATAATTATTGATCTCGTCACTGACGCTGGATATCTTCTTCGATCGTAAACGCAGGAAGAAAATTTTGCTGGCCACCGTGAAGGGAAAAGCAGGCAACAAGCGTACAAAATTCAGGCTTGGACGAGAAACGGATCCGAAACCTGTTCGATAATTAGCAAACTCGTCTTAAAGTGTCGGTTGAAAACCGGCGACATTAGCAAGACTATAAATTACGTCGCGTATGCATACCTGTGACTACTATTTTAGGATTTTCCGCTATATTTTCGAGAACCTTACCGGTCCTATCCCTTTTTCTAACCAGCTGCTAGTTATGCCAGACAAACAAATTCACCTCCGAAATGACGAGATCCGAAATTTTGTTATCCTTCGATTGATACGCTTTTTTAATTCTCTATACAAAGGTAGGTTTGGTAACGGTATGATTTGTTCCAATATCGTTCACGTCTACACAAAATCAAGTATGATCCTCCGTCAGTCTACATGCACGCAGTTATCATTCGTCACTCACTCCTCTCGTCACAACGGTTCCAAGGCTCTTTTTCACGCTGACCACACTCCTTGACAACACTGACAACACTCACCCCTCAACTGACTAACGGCTATCTCCTATACCATAGCTCCGGTATATCCGGCACGTACATGTTTCACAGATGTGGATGACCTATGGTCAGGTAGACATTCTTAATTACCCAGAGCTTTTCTCCGATACTACAGATATTAAAGATATTTGTCTGGGAAAATGCTTAATTTAACTTGTTTTTCAAGTTGACTTCTTAAATAATGGCTGGCTTTTATGGTCGAGCGTTTTAAATTCGAAACAAGTTGAGTTAGAGTTAGAACGAATACCAAAGTTGAAACACTGCTGGCGGTAGCTGTTAGCGAGAGAAGAATTTTCTGGAGATGCTATCTCGATGGCTTTGTGATGAGAGCGTGCGTTAATTTGATCGACTACCCGAGAAGCATTTCTCAATATTATTGTCGGAAAGATAATTTAATGAAGAAGACGTCGGGTAGATACATTTCGGTGATGTCAAAATCGAAGGGTTTCAAGTTGTCGTTGTCTACCTTATAACATCTGTTCCTCGCGGAGAATTAAACAGACTGAAGTTATATATTTATTATCTCGTTCTTGCTAGTCGTGAAAAGGAGGCCAACAGGAGTCTAATTCGCGTTCTTCGGGAAATTACAATTAGATGAAAATTAAGCTATTGCTGTAGAAAATATTTGAACACTTCTTAAGAAGCATTCATCGATTTGTTAATGTAGATTTATATTTTGTAATTTTATTCTGTAAATTCCACTGTAGGCTCGTTATAATATAAATTGATACAGCTTCTCCCTAGGATGAAATTGTCCCGTGAATTTCTTACAAAATAAATCAATAAATCATGCTGCATGCATACATGTACATGCGTATACACAGTATATGAATTTAATTCTTAATTTTATCATCCATAGTTTCCTAACTTTTCTCTCTTCCCCTTCCTAAAAGGGTGTAACTTACTTATCTACAAAGATGTAATTAGAAAAATTACTTTTTAAATCAGTCCTCTTAATTTAAAATTCCAGCTAAAATTCCTTGCAATTCCCAAAAATTTCATACAATTTACATTATTATAAAAACAGTTTATTACTCTCTTACAAAGAGATGAGACTAGTAACTAAAAATAAATATAAAAGCCAACCACCTTAGTTCACTTAGTTAATATGTTATAAAAATAGAAGCTAGATAGAGAGCTGTATCGTGCGTAGAAACATTGTAAATGGTACTAAATTGGAATATTTTATACATCTCCGTATATTAAAATACACATTCTGTGAATTTTTGCATCCTCGTATTTCCCATAAATGCATAAAAATCAGATCTAACTATAATTATAAGATCTATGCATCAGAATAACCAAAAATAAATAGGAAATTACTTTTGAAATTAATCGCCTTTGTTCAAACCTGCAACCAACGAATTCGTACGTTCGAAAGAACACGAATGGGAATGATAAGCAAAAATACACATGAAATCACTTTCCAGATCGATGCTTCTGGTTCAAAATCCATTTATATACTTCTTATAAAACCGACTGCGTACATAGGAGTTCTAGTCTACAGCCCATATACGATAAAACGTGTGCGGACTCTTTATTGAGTTATACAAGAGTTTATTCGATCGTAACTTCAACTCGCAATAAAATCTACGAGAAGTATGTTAACAACGCGCGCGAGGAGATAAATCGCGACAGGAATCGCGGCGCGTTCGAGATCGTTGAAGGATCGTGGGGACGCGTGCCTACTCTAGCGGATCGAGACGCGTATGCAGATGCACGAGGACGATCGCGTGGAACGTTAGAATGCAGAAAAGAGGTGTGTACCGACGAGTTAACGTTTTGAGTTAAATTCTTGCCGAGTCAAAGGAACGCTGCAGGCATCAAGTCCATTATCTTCGCCTTCGACGACCTGCTCGGATGCCGCGCGCAATTCCCTCAGAGTGTAACAATGCACCTCTTCCAAAATGGCTTCGTTATTCTTACCTGGCGATGACGACACGCCCGTTTAAGAATTTTCTATTGTCTCGAAATACGACGACTAGAATTCCACTTATCCCTCGTCTCGTCGATCTCGCAATTGGCTATATCTTTGTCTGGCGAAGCTTTATTATTTTTAGATACTAACTGGCAGAATTATTATTCAGTTTCCTTCTTTTTGACAATTTTACGAGGAATGAATGGAGGAAATGATTAAAAGGTTTCAGTTTCGTAGGATTGTAAATAAGTATTCAGGTTTGGAGATGTGACAAGTAAAGTTATCCCTTGATTACAGACTACCAGCCAAACCCTAATTGTAAGTGGAGTCTGAGTTTTTATTTTGTTACAATCTCGTAGAGGATTTTAGAAGATGTACTGACGAACAAAGTAGTTGTGCGTGTTAGATTCAATTTTATAACATGGTAATTTAACGAGAAAAATATAAATTTAGCGAATAAAAATATACCTGTAGTTGAGGGTTGAATATACGGTTGACCCTGCTGCTGTCCCCGAATTTTTATGTCTGAGTCATAGACTCGTTTTAACGAACAAGAAGACGTTTAATGTTTTAATAAAATATCTAGTAAAAATTGAAACGAGAAAACACGCATATCAATCAATATTATCTATTACACTTTTTCCTTGATCTTAAGAAGGTTAACGATGAAAAAATACGATTAAACAACGCATCAGAGTTAATCTTTTCAATTTGCATCGAAAGATTGCTAATTTAGAAGAAGTTCCAAACCTGTAGTTTTAAATAAAAGCGAGGATGCGCACATGTATTGCTAATGATTTCCGTATATTTTCCTCAAAGTTAAGAATCAAATTTTCGACGAAAATCGAACGCAAACTGATTTGTATTGACGAAAATGAATGAAAAATCATAGTGGAATCTTTACAACAAGAAAATTTACATAACCCATCGAAATACTTGAATTGTTGATTCTCATCGTGCGTTTACGCACTTTGTCGTTTGTCTACGATAGAAATGCGTTTAGAAAGTTAGGAGTGCGCACTAACTGTGCACAAATTAATCTCACGTTTGAAAAACATTTGGGATTGACTTTCGCATGTTCTAATTGGCGGAATAAAAGAGACAGGTTGTTCCATAGATTAGAGCTTGATAACGTTAATCTATACGAGTAATTAATTCGCATGGACACTATAACATTATATTACGTCGTGTAATTAAAACCCTGACGCTCAATACTATCTTATACCAATTATTTAATAAAAAGCAAAAAACAGCAAAGGTGACATCTTTCAAAGTTTTCGTTTCATATTATCGGCGTATTAAACTTCGCGATAAATCTCGCTAGATCTTTTATCGTTGTTAAAAATGATTAACGCGTTTCGTTCCAGGTGATCCTGTCAGTGACTCAAGAAGTTGCAGAAGAAATAAAATGTTTTTACGTTTCTGAAAAAGATACAATTTCTAAGTACACGCTTTCTTATTTAAAATAACGTACTTACAACTAACAATCGTAAATATTTTATTTATTATATATTATATATAATATTAATATATATGTGGCTGGAAGGGACAAAGGATATATGTTATGTAGTATATGTTAGTCATCTATTGTTCAATAAAAAAAATTAATTAAGTTTTAGAATTAATAAATAAGTCAAGGATGCGTCTTAGGTGATTAAAAGTTATCAATGTATCTAAAATGATGGTTGTTTGTACTTGCAAGTACGAGTTTTCATTAAAAACCTTTCTAACTTTTCATGAGAAATCTTTTCATTAAGCTTTTCATTAAATATCCTTATCGGTAGAACTTTTTAATCCATAAAAAAGAACTCAGAACTGTACGAAAAAGATTCGATAAAGGCCAGGTATTTCCACATAGAATAATAATATCAAATTTGACGAAAACTCCAAATCTAATAATTCTTTTCAATATTTTCTATAGATACTATTCCATAGTTTAAATATTCTAATCGCACTTTGAAATGTCATAGCTCTATTAATTCAAGAGCGAGAAACATCGTAAAGAATTCGTACTTTCGAATGGAAACATTTTCTAAAAGTCAACTATTTAATTTCAGCTATACGCGTATCCCTTAGAGTAAAAATTTCTATCTACCTTAATCTATAAAATTTAATAATCAGAATTTCCTACGAGCTTACGATCTATCCCGATCAATATACCATCGTTAATTGTACAGAAAAGACATTAAATCCAATACAAGTTTCTCGACATTTTCCATGAATCATAGAAACCCTCGAGGGTTCGACAATAGATAAAGTCTGTTGCGTCTATCGATCCGCTCTGGCTGCAAATTGCAGCATGAAATCTCTCGTGCGCAGTCATGCACTTCTTTGAAAATAGTTTCTCCGATTAATCGCTTTGCCATCGAGTCGAATACGAACGAAAGGTTATGCTGTTTTATTAAGAAACAACGCTAGGAGAGAGAAGGAAGGCGGGAGGAGAGACGTGGAGGTGAACAAAAAACCCAGCTGAGAAGAATTCGCTTTCTAAACTATCTTTGCAACAGGCCATTAAAAGCGACGTTTGTGTATCAGAAAAGTATAAACGATTCTATCAACCGTAAGGTGTTCCGTGTGAATTTTATTCAAAATTTCATCTATGTTTCTACACAGAAACTGCTGTAATACGCTATTTTTTTTTTTTTTTAATTGAACAAATAAAAGGTATTAGAAGATATGATAAAAATATAGGAAAAATCTCTAGTTAAAGAAAAAATGTTTAGTAAAATCATTTTCGTAGAAATAAATGCGATATTTCATAAATTTTAACTATACAGAAGTAATAAAAAATTTAATAGAATATAATGCAATTATATTATAGTAATGTCTCATTTGAAGAACGGATAACTAAGTTAATTAGACAAGTTCAGAAATTCATTTCTATTTTTGATACGTCGTTTTCGATATTTTCGCAATCTAGTCGACTTCATCTTCCTGAACTTTTCTCAATTCCCTATTTCACCCTTCTTGCGTTGCTCACAACCCCATCCAGTCGTACTTTTAATTTATATGCACATATATCTAATTTATATGCACATAAGCGAACTTCTTGCATACGCGCCAACTGCTTTTACAATAAAAAGGATATTCTTCTCTTTGGCAAATTTCCTTCTGCTGAACTACATGTTGCACTTGTATTTCAGAAGCGTGGCAACTCAAAATAATATTTGATTATTTAAAGTCCATTCTGTTTGCCAACACGCTGTGTCTAACGAATAATTTTTCATAAGTTCCCTAATAATCTTCCACTTCGGCCGAAAAATTTACTTGAATTCTCCAATAAATCTTTTCTTTATCAGGTTCTACATTTTCTTTCAGGATATTTTCATGATCATATGAAAAAGTACTTACTACCAAAAGATACAAAATTATTACATAATATAATTGGTCTAATTAATTAGTTTGTAAATGATACCATAAACACAATGACGTGGCAATACTTTTTATAGTCGCTGTACGTGTGAGATAATATCTCGTGCAGGTATTCATGCTCCGAAAGGCAAATGTATTTCGATCGTCATAGAATCAAAGAGAACAAGTTTTGCAAAACTTGTAACACGATATAGGAGCTTTCCCATCCAACTCGAATTATCTAAATCGTGTACTTAATAATCGGTTGCGAAACAAGCTCGGCAATCAGTGCCCCTTCGTAGAGAAATTCGCATCAGATACGCAGTTGCTGCTTACGGAGCGCGCGTTAATGATTAACAACGATAGATAATAAGGATCATTACCGTGAACTGTTAGCTACAGCTTTTATATAAATCGACTAGAAGAGGAGATAAGTGCGCGAGCATAGCGGAAAAGAACGTAATTAGAGCGGATGAGGAGAAAGACATCGATAGTAGCGCGTAAAAGGGAAACTCAAGAATCTTGTTCGTGATTAGGTTCATAAAATCAATGGCGGAAAAACAGGCTCATAAAGAACGTCCGAAGGGAATTTCGTGCGAAGATCGGCAAAGTTCATTATGCGGCGAAGAACATCAAATTGAATATAAATTATCGGTTTTTGCGCGATAATCGATCACGCGGATCGTTAACGCGCTAAATAATTGCGAATCCGACAGCGTCCGCCTGGGAGCTCGTTAATCATTGGTTAATTGAAACGCAATTTCGACGCGACGAAGGAAGCGGCGTCGATACCCGATACTACCTTTTATATACCGTCGTTGAGCGTTCGATCGCGTCGAATCGTCCTACTGTTCGCTGTCAGAGAGAGAAATGGTCTTAATGTTCGTGCGCCGTGCCGGCCTGATGGCATTTTACAGCGGTGACGCGTGTAATAATTTCCTGCTTTTGCAATCGCAGCAACGATGCCGTTTTTCTCTCGCCTTCTCAATTTCCTTTTTGATGCACCGACCAACGATGAATCTAACAAGTGATTCACTCGCGTGCACCGCCTTTCTATCGACCGAGAAATTCGAGCGACATAATATTCGAAAGGTAGGATTTCTGTTTCCTAATACGTTCTATGCTGTTTAGAGATGGCGTATATAGACGTATTACTAATAAAATAGGTTGAAAGTTATTAATTCTGTACAGATCATAATCTTTCAAAAATTCATTCTAAAAGAAGTGCAAAGAATGAATAATTAAATAAATTAATCAAAATCGTTCGGGGAATCATCGCGTCATCTTCTGTTAAAGTATCTTTAGATAGTAGAAAACTTGTAACCAATAGCAGTCAATGCTAGTTAACGAACTAAAAGTGACACGTTAAAACCCTAATTTTATAGAAATCGACACATAGATACAAAAATGAAGAAGGTTAAAAAAGAGCGCTTAGACGATCAATATTATTATCGGATTTATTATATCTAAGATTTTCAATATTGTATTGACAATAATATCGATCGTCTGAACGCTGTTGTATGCTTATCCACGACAGAATTAACGGAACTGTATTTGCAATTGATAAACCGAGCATAAGTAGTCACAGTAGGTATATGAACATACAGAGTGAAATTTTGTGGTACGAAGAGTTTGTTCCATGACACGTAAATGAACGTGATTTATAAACGAGAAATGGACGACATTTTGAATGAATAAAACATAGGAAAAGAAGGCAGTTTTCTCGTCGAACGAACGCGGTTTTCTGCACGGATGAGCATAAAATGTAAAAAATGGAAATTTGCGTGACCTAACGTTGGTCGTAAGCATTTTGTTGCAAATTTGCTCGGTGCGGACGGTGGGCTGCCGTGCGGTTAGGGAGAAATCACTTTGGACACGTCACGGTGCGCGAAGAGTCTTTCGACATCGCTATTCGTCGGAGATCATTACAGGTGTAATCGGCATTCGTTCGTTCTGACGCAACAGGCGCATTGTTTCCACCACAACGAAATGCATCTACATCGCTCTTGTTCGCGCGATCTGCTTGTCGGCTCACCTGACAAAGGACTAAGAAGTACGCGACGAAATTGAACGCGAATTCTTCTTACTACTGTCATTAGCGTTCCTTCTCTGTCTTCGCCAATTTCTATTTGACCAATAGTACAAGCGAATTATTCGATAAAAAAAATATAAGATTGGAAGATCTTTCGTTCTTAAAGTTACTCGAAACGTGTAAATGTTTTTGAAGAAACCATTAGAATTGGCTTTCGTTCAGGTAAAATTACAATTACATGTATATTTATATATTTTCATCCTTATTGTGATAGAAACATCGCTTCCAAGTTGTTTTTATAATTACTAGAAACAGGTGCTCCTGGGAAAATTAATGTTGATATTTATTGTACAGAAACATAAATTATTCGTCCACGTGATAAGAATTAATTTTAGTATTTTGTTGGGGTCAGATGTGATGTTGTAATTAAGCTTATCCAAGTTCATGTGTTTATCAAACAACGAGACATAAATTTACACATTTTTCTCCATCTACTTCGTGTTTTAACGAGTATTATACTTACAACGTGACTTTTCCCGCTTTTAACTCTTTCGCGTACTTTAACAAACTACCACGATCGATTTTAATGAAACTAGCCTTTTAAATTCTTCCACGTTACTTCTTGTTTACGAAATAATTAATAATTTATAAAAATACACATTTCATTGGAACGGTTATATTTTCCATGAATGTATAAATATCCAGTTTAATATTCAGTGTTAATGACATCAGTATAAATATCAAGTTATAATTAATTCTAACTGACGAGGTATATCTCTCAACTACGAAACACTTGCACGATATTAATTGCTATTGCCTACGTATACAGTATTGATTTGGAACAGTATAAGGGACGTTATGGATAGTACTAGAATAATGATAAATTCGAGTAACATAAAGAATTGTAAAGGGAGAAATGTGAGAAAATGTATTAGAAGTCGTATTTATTTGAGTTATGTCTCTTGTCTCGGACGTCTACTCGCGGACTGACTCTCATTCTTTTCTGCAAAATGCGAGCTCGTGGTATTATACACGAGTCAAGGTCGATATATTTCTTAGAATGTACTCTAGAAAATTGGTAACGTAGCGTATTAAACCAGTAAGAGTTCCAATATATTCTTACAATATAAATTAAATTATACAGTAAAGTAAAAGAAAAATATATATATATACACTTTAGTCGGTAAAAATACTTATAAAATAAAAGGTATTTACCGAAAGATTATTTTTTAAGCATTTACAAAGCGAAATATGTTTGGAATTACTTCTCTAACAATTGGTTTGAACAAATATTTAAAACAATAGGACTTGATAACGTTAAAATGAACAGTACCAGGAACTTGTGAGATAACCAATGATATTCTGTCTATGATAAACATGTCAGTAATTACTTATACTAAATGCTGTCTCAATAATTTGAAAACCGACGACGATAAGAAGAGGCACTAATAACCACGTGTCAAACAATTTTTAAAATAAAAAGAAACAGTCCTTTTTAAAACAATCCTTGCGTATTTAAACAACGATATAACAAAATAGACGGATACGTGAAATAATATCAGAAAATAGAAAAATACGTAATCTGGTAACAATTCCGGACGACATATGCCGATTCATTCACAGACTCGCAGAATTAATTTAAACAGAAATTGAATGTAAACTTGTAACGATTCTACGAGATGATATAACTGATTGAAAACACGACCGGAATACAAATATGCTCAACCAGCAAATAAATACAGGAAGAACAAGATTGAGTACGGTTGTTTGCTCGAGTAACATAGAGGAAGAGCGAAGTGTGACGTGCGCTCGCACTTGTTCAACAGCAACGTACATGCAAGTAAACACTCTGACGAATCGATTTAAAATATTTCGCCGATTAGCATTGTAATAGCAAATTGTAACGGAATTTGTCAGTGGACAAGTTTACAGAGCCAGCCCTATGACCACGTAACACCAAAGGAAGCATCAAATTTATAGTATCGTAACGATCCACTTTGCGTATCTCTTTAAATCGGCAACACCGTTATTTACCGGGTCGCATGCGATGTAGAAACGAAGATTAATTATACTCGATTAATCCAGCCTTCGTTACAGAACGTCACGCAAGAAATTATGAGAGAATTATCGTCCAAAGAGTTGCGACGTTTCTATCGATCTTCCACGATGTCAAGAAAAAAGAAGAGATAAAGGGAGGAAAAGGAAGACATAGCGCGAGGGGTTGCCAGAGGAAGAGGCGCACTGTTTGGAAACTTTTTCAATGAATAATGAATTTTTTACGCGTATACCGTACCAATAATGAATATGCACGAGGATTAAGTATAGCGTTCGCAATCACCATACCAACTTATGCGAGTTTGGAATGACGCGGGTCGTTAATTTATCTCGATGGCCCCTGTATGCACGCGTATATACGCGTACGTTTCGTATACGTGCGATAATTTGTAACCCAATGTAAACATTTGGTCCACCGGTTTCAAATGGTAATAAGGCAGCGTTTATCAGACGTCGCAAAGCAACTCGGTAGATCACCGGCAACTGGCCTTTCACTCGAAGTCGAAAATTCTTTACGGACAACGGTACACCTGATAACCGGGTTGCGGTTCCGATCGATATTATTCACCGGCGACAGCTTTCAATTCGCCTTTTCCCTGTCGACTACTTGTTTCAAAATAATTCTTTCTTACGGCCGCTGATTTCTCAGTAAATCGAACGATAGATGAACCCAATATAGCTATCCTGTATTGTCGTCAATCCTGGAAGAACTTCGTAAATGTTTATCATATGAAATTTATGGGACGATACTGATATAAATTTTGCTGGCACGATTCACTTGTTTTATTTCTATTTGATCGAATTTTTAATGAACGTATGTGCAATATATAGACTGAAGTCCATCGAAATGTACGAAGATCAATTACGAATAAGTTACAAATTGTTTTCCGTCCGTCAAGTTGCACAGAACTGGCATATTTGCGAGTCAGAGATGCAGAGCGGACCTGAAAACAAATTTTTGTTCTGTCCAGAAAAAGTGAACCGACACGTTCACGAAACGTCGTAAATAATCATCGCTCGTGCAAACGTAGTCCACGAATTTTCATTTTTATCCCGAATCTTCGTTGAAAAACCGCTCTATGCGTCCGAACAAAGTACAACGCGCTAACAACACGATAGGAAGCCGAAGTATCAACGAGCTTTAGAATCTAAAATTGCACCAAGTTATCTAAAACTTCCTTTCGATTTTCTTCATAGACGATACACTACGTACAAACTTTACAAAGCTCAAATAACTTTACGATATTACAACCACGACTGTTAACAATCACAATTTGCACCTAGTATCGTTCCAAAAGCGATTTACCCAGCCGTGGCTTGCCTTCGTCAAATTCCAAAGTCGACGGATCTCACTCGGCCGCGCAACGAACGAAGCTGTCATGACGTCGCCTTGTTGCAAGATCAACGCGATGGCGAATTCCATAACCACGCGATTACAGGAATAACAAACGACCGGGGGACGCCGCGTGACGCATGAAAACCGCGCGTTTATTAAACGTTCCGGGGATTTTTACGGTTTCGTCACGCGTACGCGCCTTTCTATCGGCGCTGCTCACCCCGAAGCCCACACCCTGCGTCGATCGGATCAGATCGGATCGTATAGATCGTTATCGTGGCAACGGGCCGCGTAAGTGCATAGATCACCGGGAGTGCAGTAGCACTGACAGTTAACTGCGCCCACGACATCGACCTCCCACGCGCTGACTTTTCTGGATATCGACTTGACCGATTACAAGTACAAGCCTGGCCGACGTGTATCCACGGATTTCGCGGCCACGTCGCCATCGCTAGTCGCGTCGGTTTTCATGATTTACGATTAAAAGGGTTACCAGAGACAGATTGTCGACCGAATGACAGTTCCAATGGTTGGACTTCGCAGAATTTTCTGGTAAACCACAGGATGGTTTTAGCTGGGCTGCTTATTGCGAATGCATGTTATTGTCATGCGAAATATCGTTTGTCTTTGGATTGCAAAGTGAATGGACGTGGAATATTACGAAGTTTGATAGAGATTTTATGAGTGGTTGGTGAAGAACATTAGGTATTAATTACTGATATTTCTTAGTACGTACGTTGACTATTTTTAGGGAATGAAGTTCATCCTTTGGTATTGTACTGTTTAAAAATTTCATTGTATATTTTTCTCTTTTCGCAAAGGTGCGTTGTATTCCTTTTCTTTAATCGAAATATATTACACGGCTTGTGTAATTTTGAGAATAAATTCGAGTTTATATAGGTACATGTGAAATGTTACGAAGCTAGATAAGGACCTTCTAAGGGATTGATAGAAAGGATAGGTATCGGTTCATGATGATTATTGATATGTGGATTAACAAGTTTTGGAGAATAAGAAATTTGTATATCGATATTGTATTATGTAACAATTTTGTATGGATGATTTTCTTTTATTGTAATGGTATATCGTGTTTCTCTTCTTTGTTTGCAGTACATTGTCATATTGATTAATATTGATTATGGAAAGTATATAATTTTGAAGATTAACTTAAGTTTATATTGATATCATTTATGGATGATATTGAAATATAGAAATGTGATGCTGGAAATTATATGTAATTATCTAATAATAATAAGTGTTCCACGCTACTGGTACAAAAATTCTGTTTTAAAGTCTACGGTTACAAAGAAGCGCACTATCCATTGTGAATTTCATTATACCGATTCACGAGAACAAATAATTTTACCATTTCCGAAACACGATTTTTGCATTAGTAATCTTCTAAAATCATCAAACTAAAGAAATCATAGCCATCATAATAATGATATACTATACAATCTTTCTTGAATTTTTAAATTTTATTCTCCGTGTTGTTCGAACAAGCAAAAAGATATAATATTTGTAGAAAAATTTCAGCGCAAAATTGAAATAAAAATTCATGCGTATTAACAGCGATTTTTGTATTTCCTTCGAACTTGAGAAACTTGAGAAATTAATTCGAAAATGACCTAAAGAATGCCGGAGGTTTAATGTATATTCAAAGGCAAATTAACATTTTTACAAAGCTTACTAAACTTCAAGGAAACGCGACAAAATAGAGTGCCTTCTTTTATTTCATTACCATATTACATCAAATTATTTCTTAGAATTTTAGAATTCGCAAAATTGTATCGAAAACTGTTCACACTCTCTGTCTTTCCACTTGTAACAAACAATTAAACATACGAAACACACAAGTAATAAATATCATAGAGCTGGATCTTAAGGTACTGAAGAACCCCTACAACTCTCTTTAATTATATGACAATTTTTCGTCATAAAATTATTCACAAATATTTCAAGTTCTCGACTCGTCGAGATATTTAAAAAAATTCAAAATTATCACCATAAAAATATAGTCACGGTTTCTTCTGTCAGTTTTTTCAAGTAAAAAAATCGTTTTCCTCGTTCCAAGAGTACGCACGGTGACACAATTTCGCAGACAGCATGCGACTAATCTAAATATATCGGAAATGAGTGTGTCGGCGATTCCGTACAGAGGCCGTGAGGTCAAGACTGCCCCCTTTCTACGAGACCTTGGCTAACGTCCAGCCTCGTGCATAGCTAAACTAACCTCGCCCAACCTAACCTCACCTTGCGCAGACTCTCACCTTCTGTTTCGTTCTCTTTCTCCGTTATTACAGTCGAGGAGAATCCCCCGGTCGTTTCTGTCCCACCTTTCTATTCTAAGTTCTTGCGCCTCCTTTTCTGGAGGCTCGTGTCAGTTTCTTCTTTTGTTCCCGGATACTTTCACTGTGCTTCCTCCCTTTTTCTCTCTCGACTTCGTGGTGGTCTTCCTTTTTTTTTTTCTTTTTTTCTCTTTTCGAGATTCCCGCTGCATGAGCTTTCTCTTTCAAGCCTACCACTATTTTCACTGACACCTGTCTACTTCCGTTTTCGATAATCATTTTATCGAATCGTCGCTCACGTTTCGTTGGTTAATTTACTTCTTTGTTCAGGCATTTCGTCATTCTTCGAGCTCTTCGGTGACATCTTGATGAATTATTTTCATTTTCTAGAAATTATTACTTAAAGGTGTTTTCGATTTCTAATTCAATTTTATTTTATTTCTATGATATCTTACATCAAATTTTCTCTTTCTCGATCAGTCGATGTTATACGAATCAACTCCATTTTTTCGGAATTATTGTTTCCGACGATTGATCTAATTTTATTTCACGTTGAATTTGCTTTCCCTTCGTTGGTTCGTATTTTCTTTCTCTTTTAATCGATATTACATGAAAACTGCGGGAGAACGCGGAAAATTATATTTCTCGCTGTATACATCAGAGTAATTTTAGAATTCAGTATATCGTCAATTAGTTCCGTGTTATTAAAATTGTTCTTTTTATTTGATTTTAGAACTATACTTGTATTTTCCTCTCCTCTTCGTAATTTTAAAAATAATGCTCGTCAAAATATTAAAATATTGTCCTAACAGTTATATATTTGTCTCCTGCAAAACTTCATCGGTTATATCTCTGGACTTATCGGACCTTTCATCTTTATCTATTTCTTGTTAAAGTATTTCTTTTTAGTCATAAAGTGACGTTAAAATAAAAAATCAACAAAAATATATTTATCGTGTTCTTTCCCATGTTCTTTGTATAATACAAAATTTGTATTCTTATAAATTTACATTTTCCTATAACATTCTTCCTCTGAACCATCGTATGCGTTGTTTTTAACTCTTTATTAATAATTTTCTTCCAATCTTTTCCGATTTGATCTGCAATTCTTCGTTAGAGCTATTCACTTCGTTGCTTGCTCTCTCCTGATTTTAATTTTCCTTTCCAAGAAGGTTAAATAGATTTCTTTTCAATTTATGTCCTTTGTCAATAACGAGTAACTGTAAACTACGTGCAATATTTCGAATCAATCTATTCCGCGAACCATCGTTGATAGCGTGTCGCAACTGTTCGCAATTTGCACGAAATCGGTAAATTTACTTCAATTTCCTTTCAATCTCGACTATCCATCGATTGCAACTCTCGATTCCAACAGATGTGGCCGATGATCGTCTTGAATCTTAGATTGGATAGTCACCAAACGAGGAAATACTTAAACACGTCTTCCTCATTCTTCCTTCATTCCATCATTACTTTATTATCTGTAATATTATCCCGTCTAAATACGTATACGATGACTAATAATTTTGCTATACTGTATCAACGATGGTAATCTAAGAAATAAACCGTGTATACGAATATTTATTTGCACATGCATGTGTTGCTTCTTACATAAACCTTCTTTCGATTCCTACAACCAACGTCGACATATCTATGCAAAACTTTCACATTTTATAATTTCTATCGAAAATTGGCTATTGCCATTAATTAAGGCTTCAGGATATATTTCGCTAAATTGGCCGAAAAGGATTATTCTCCGTGTACTGGAACAGTTAACGTAATTACGAAAGGAAAACTTGATTCCATGGAATATTTCTCATAATTGTATTAATATATAAATATACTCTGTGGTGAGTATAATTTGTGAATAAAAAAGTCGTAAATTTCTTAAATATAATAATAAAGCTCGTATCTAAAGCACTTGCTAATTTACGAAATACCTTTGTTACTTACCTAAGTATTTCAGATCTCTGATAATTTCAATAATAAGCGTTATATTAGACTATAACATATATCAGTCCTGTTTTCTCCGTTTATGTAATAAATATAAAAACAAGACGAATTTATGTTAGAAACCAATACAACGATATGCAACGCAACAATACTCTGTCATTTTATCAATTCCGTTCTACCCTATTTTACCTTTCATCTAATCGAATACAGGCTTGCGAATTTCTTCTATTAACCGAACTATTTCCATCGATTAGAAAGAATTCCTTAATCCCAAAATTATCAGAATATCGTAAAAAGACAAATACCAATAACAGTCGTAGAAAATCAAACTACGTAGTTGATTTAAATGCAAAGAATGTTGGTCGTAAGGATAAGAAACACCGTGAAAAGTCGTAAAAAGGAATTAGTATGGAGGTGTAAATAATCGGGAGACGAAAGGCCGGTTTCCTTGAAGCGACGAAAGTTCGTCGACTTCCGCTATCGTTACAGCAAATACCGATCGATAGGTACTAAAACGCGGACGCCATTTACGGTGTTGACTGTTGACGTAACATTACGTCAGGTATTACCGTAATGACACCTCGTTGTTTGCCGGTTGACCCGTCAGAGAAGGATGACACGAACGATGAAAAGAGAGACACGCCATGGGGACTGAGCCGTTAGACAATACGTAATTAGACGACACAGACCATGAAAGGTGAAGGAGGTTGACCGAAGTGAAGTAGAAGGAGGAAGAAGAGAAGCATGGGAAAGAAGGAAAAGGGATAAGAGGCCTTGACCGACTCTGCGCCGCACAATTCCCCTCTAATGTTCAGATTGGATTCGTCCTTAAAATATAAACAGAAAGAAGACTAGCTCGAGTCTGTTGCGTTGCAGCAGCAACTGTATTTTTCTTTTATATAGTTGTAGTATTTTTCATTACTTTTATATAGTTATATATAGATAATGTAGTATCGTAAACTATTATGATTAGTTTATTTATAATAAATGGATTAAACAGATGTTGATTAAACAGCAAACGATGGTTATTTAACATGAACTAATCACAACAACGTATTATAATTAAGACAACTAGACAATTAATTAGCAACTCTCGTCGCCACGGATTCAACTCTCTCTGAACAACACTAGCAACACTATCTCGACAACGCAATTCGCACTCTCTGACTTCTCATTCAACACTGCTGTTAATTCGTTTATGTCCCTTAGCAACACTTTGTCTTTTGCCTTAGCCTCGTATTTTTTGTCTTAGCCCCACCACGCACATGCTCAGCAACCGCTTGTTTATAATTAAACACACCCCAGGCCCCTCGTCCACGATACTACAATATTATTGTATCTTTTATAAATATATGTATAGTAACGCGTTGTATGCAATTTAGACATCTACACCGTTGTTTTGGAACTCGAACGAAACTTGTTAGCGTATCCTCGTTTTCCTATTTAGTTAAAGATGAATCTGAACAAATTTTCTAACACGTCAAATATGGATTTTGTCTTGAAATCTGTATATAACGTTAGACTAATGAAAGAATATGCAACGCTAAAAATTTGTCTTAATATGAATCTTATTCATTCGTTGTCCTAAGCTGTTAAATAATAACGGAGGAACTATTGTAAAAGTAAGAATAAACGCAAAGAATTTTGGAGGATATATTCACATGATATTGCTAATTTCTTTTTCTTATGTATTTTTATGTATTTCACAGTTTTCATTTTGTTTAGTTTAACGTATATTTTCGATATATACTCATCTCTCTTTAAACTAAGAATAGATTTTGATAATTTAAGAATTTGTTATTTGCTGATTCATTCGTGGATTCAAGGAATTCGTTAACAGTATTCAGGTTTTTATGCGCTTACAGGAAATTTGAAAGTGCAAAAATATTCGTAGACACGATAATACACGTAATGTACAAAAATATGCAAAGCGTAATGCTGGTTATAATATTTCAGAGTTAACATTTTTCTAATCATTTCTATAAAAATATGAATCTGCATAAATATCCACAATGTTCTGTTCGTTAACACGTGTACTACATAATGCAAAGCATAAATTGGAAAAGAAAGAAATAACGTGGAAACAGTCGGTGCTTTTGTAACATGAAAATTTATGTAAATCAAGGGGATTAAAGAAAGAACATAAATTCGATTTGTCATGTTGCTAGTTTAACACGATTCACCATAATGCCCATTTGTCAAACTGGTACGTTCAAAAATGCGATAGAAGAAGTTAGAAGCGTATACGATGTTGCATAAAAGAGGGAAATCATAAGCGCGCGTGTAGTCGTCATGCAGCGATGAATTCCTTTCTCGTAAAGCATAAAAAGTTTTTATTCTATCTTATGATAAATAGTCTGTTTATACTGTCACCATTCGGCGCCTCTATTTATGAATCATTGGCGAACGCTTTCACTTCCTCCAGCTAGAACAGCTTTTTATTATGAGAAATATTGTCCGCTGTGTAATTACATTAGAAACTTGTCAATGAAAACCCGCTAAATTAATTATCAAACAGCGCTCTGATTATTCGAAGCGACAGAATAATAAGTGGAATAAATAATCCTCGATCGTTTACCCAATCATTTGAACCAAATATTACCGATCAATGCAGTTTAACACGTTCGATGTTTACAACGTAGATACGATCGTGTAGAATGCTGTCCATAAGTATTTGAGTACTTGATGCGATCACCGACAATTGGTGCGATAATCAAGTGTGTAATTGAATTGAATACTTGATGTAATTTAGTCGGAAGGTTGATAATTTTGTTAAATGATGTAGTAAATGTAATATAGTAATATATACAGTAAATAGCGAAACATATAATTATTATGTTTTTTTGCCAATTAATTACATAGTCTAGCGACTCCGCAAAAAGGTAGCGGGTAGTGCGTTTAATTACTAATTCATCATCAATTTCGTACGTTTTTGTAAAATTCACGTACAGTTGCTACAAAACAAATAAGATCTGTGGATAGTTACGAGCTGTTAGCGCGTATAAAATTTTACGATACAACAGTAAGTATCGTATGAAAAGTATACGCTGTGAAAGAGTATCATAGAAAACGTAAATCAGATCCTCGAGCAAGTTATTAAACGCACTAACGATAAATACGAATAATAAAAGAAACACAATGAACATAAATATATGTATAGAGAAAAGTATAGTCATTAACAGCAACTCTTAACACTAATAGTACACTTGCGTAAATGTTAATTACACATTTCTCGAATATAATCCTAAATGTAAAAATCGATTTCAATTATCCGCCCACGCGTTTCACAATCGGTCGTTACCCACTCGTTAATAAAACTTAATCTTTCATCGTTACTTTTACACTCACACAAATTCTCCACTCCACACAAATTCCTTCCCTGGAAAAATAAAAAGCTGGGATACCATCAGGTCGGTAAACCCAGCTGAAAATCGCGTAGCGTGCATGCGTTTCGATCGATTCAGCCTCGCCTTGGATCGTTAATCAGACAAGGATCGAGGAACACGAGAGCGGGTGACACGATCGATCCCGACTGATTACGTTAAACAATACATAATTAAAGAACGTAAATAACGGAAGGTAAAGGAGGCTGACTACAGAAGTGGAACGACGTCGAGGGAAATGAAAGCGAAAAGAAGAGAACGATAGGAATTTTATAAAAGAGATACAGAAAACTTAATAGCGAATAGGAAGGCGATAAATAACTGTGAAAATCTCAAATAAAGATCTTGCACGTTTGCATACTGGATATAGCAGATTTTAGTTAGAGTTAGGTTAGCAATAAAGTATGGCGCAGCCCCTGTCGATCGTTTTAGCACAGACAGGTTGCAGATATTTCATCAGAAGGCGATTGAACACGAGAAGCACGTTAGGTGTTTGAAACTTAGGAAATACGTAACTTAGAAACGCTTTCTCCAAAATATGATGAATCCGCTTTAGAATCTTGTTCGAGATTTTCATTCGCTTGAAAACCACCGAGGGGCGAGGAGATTTAATAAATCAAATTTTTTGTTTTTTATGCCACTTAGAAATACATTAAAAATAGATACATCGCTACAATACAGTTGAACAGAGAACAGTTTGTTAGATCCAAAGATGCCTCGTATAATAAAAATAGATGACGCGAGTACATTCCTGAATTATACAAATCCAACGACGTAATTAGTGTTATGATTATCGATGCTTCCTAAGCGTGGAAAATATCGACAAAAATACAGATCGAGAACTACATAAAAATAAGATTAATTAGATCCTCGTATGTGTGCAATTTTAAAATCCAATGTTCTTTATTTCTAAAAATTATTTTGTTGCCTATTTTATTAATTCTTATAAATCCTGCGCTGACTCAAATGATCCTACCATGAGGGTGAATCGAGTCATATTCTCCTGTTCGATATTTCCTCCTCCACCTAAAATATATATTTTCCTATTCTTTCGTTATTATATCGAAGATTAATAACGTCTCATAATATACAATAAGTGTGACTATTCTATGCAAAGTTCAAGACTGAATTTTAAGATGTCGAATCTAAGGTTCCCTATTATCTTACTATACTGCAATTAATCCAGAACGCGTATTATTTAAGAAACTTTAAGACTAGAACTACAGCGGAGAATCTGGTTAAAATGATATCGTGAACAAGAGAACTAACGATATATTGAAGGCAGGAGCGGGTGACACGATTGACCAGATTCCAGCCGATTACGTTAGACAATACATAATTAAAGAACGTAAATAACGGAAGGTGAAGGAGGCTGACCATAGAGGTGGAACGACATCGAGGAGAGGGAAAGCACGAAGGAGAGAAGAAAAAAGGTGGAGGAAGGGCCTTGACCGAACCGATGCGTGACCATCGACTATAGACAACACAATCGGCCAAGAAGACTGATTCATTCAGCCAGGAATGTCTGCCCGTACCGTTATGCCATGATTTTGCTGCCACGAGGATAAAATGATCGATCTACTGTGCCGATTGATCAACAAACCAAGACCCAATACCAGGGCAATCGCGTAACGAAAACCGTGGAACGTACTATGAAGTACGTATGAATCTTTTATTTTTATTAAAAGTGTAAAGTTGGAAAGGTGTCGCAAGAAAATTAGATTCTCGATTGCCTGCAGCGTGGAAAATAACAGGAAAACAGAGCGGAACAAAACTCGGACTTTTTTTTACATACGAAATTGTAGAGAATAGAAAGAAAGAGAGAGCGGTGTACTATTGTAGAACGACGCGACGATTATCTGTGACGTTGAACGTTCATGGTCGAGGATAACGTAAACTTACCGAGTTCTGTAGTTTTTTGCGTGAATATATTGCGTGCGACGAAGGTTGTGAATGAAAGGTAACTAGTAGAGATAATTGGTTGAATTAATGAAGCAACAGTGAAATAGTGATTTAGTGATAGAGTTAACTGTATATAGAGTGGTTCAGGAAAATAGGTGAACACACATATCGTGTCTATCGTATAAAATATTTTGAAATTTTATTGTCGTTGTAAAGGAACGGGTATATTTTTGGTGATAAATAAATAAATAAAAATTTGACGGTAAAAATAATTTTTAATCTCTTGTCGTCGAAACATATCGGTATTAAGCTTATGTTCGCTTGACTATATAGATCGATCTAATTTTAATGTTTGCGTATAGAGGTATTTAATATTGTAATTTATATTTTGATGCTAATATATTTAAATGAGAATCTTAATACAATACTCGATGGCATAATACCAGAACTCGGCAAGTAAAAACTTCTGAAGACTAATGCTTATTTCCATCGAAAGTTTAAGTATGTGCATTTTTATGATCCCGCATCTAGGAATCTGTATATTTATAACTTTTAAGATTTTAAATACAGCGTACGACTCATGTCGTACATATACATATTCTAACCATGTAAAAAGAAGAAATTCTATGTCACGTATGGTAGAAAATATTTGGACCTGACAAAGTTAGAGATTACGTTCGCCTTTTAAAAACAAAATTTTCAACTCGTAACTAACCAGCAACTACGTACGGTGACTGATAAAAATATCGATATGCTTACCACAGAAAATTTGTATGAATACATTATGTGCGACAGACGAAACTTTTCGAAGTTTCATTAGCATCGCAATGAGACATGGCTATCGGGATAGTGTTGATAAAATTTGAAATCCAATCCAAAAATCTATATAGAAATTACAAAATTATTTATTGTAATACATGGATTTAGCATAAAATTAGTACGCGGCATAAATAATGGTCTTAAACGTATAACTGAGGTTAAACTCACAACGCTGTACTTTTCTAACGATGAATAATTGACTGTTCTCATACTTTCATGATCTTTGCGAAGCGTGTGCTTGCCACGAACATCTTCTACTTTCTATAAAAGCTTCTAGATTCGTTTCAAATTTTATTAATGTAATCGTAATAGTCGTGGCTCGTTACATTGCGAATGAAATTTGAAAATTTCAAAAAGTATATACATTATCGCGTAACACGTTCGTAAAAGGTTTCTACGAGATATTCGTGAGATATTGTGTATGTACTTCATGGAACCAAGCAATCTCTTAATCTACAGAAACTACCGTACAGTCGCTTTACTTTCGATACTATGATTTACGATGGCCAGAAATAAAAATTCGACACCGCGAAACAGCGGTAGTCGATCAATTTATTAGCAGCGTTATTAGCAATTACCTGCAACAGGAGAAAGTGATTTTAATCACAAGGAGGTTAGACCTGGATTTCGATGGTGGATTCCTTTTTCACACCGATCCTATGAGATCGCCAAGAGAACAAAAGGAGAATAACGGCGAGGCACAGATACCTGAATTATTCTCTTTTCTCCTCCGTGGCTTTAGAACAATACACTCGCATGCCCAATAATTTGTTTGTAATAACGATAACCGCAGTCTCCGCTACGGTCTCACCGTCTCGACTGTTTCGTCGTTTCACGGAAGCTATTAAATTACGCAACGAAGCGTCACTTCCTGGTTCTTGGTTAACGTGAAAAATGAGAACCGAATATTGTAACACGGCTATCATAAAGATGATATTTTCCAAATACGGCTAGTTCCTTTCTTTTTGTTTAATTTTACTTTCCTAAATGAAATTTTCCTCTGTTCGTTTTAAAACGTTCGAGCAACAGATGTAAAAGCTGCTACCTTTCGTTAATGAATTATTTACGCGTTGCATTCGAAAGATATTGTTACGAATACCGAATAGATTTCACGGAATACTTTGGCCTGAAGCGGAAACAAAACGACTACCGCACGGTGAGGACCGGAAGTATTGATTAATCAGGGAGCGCTCCCTACTAAGTTGATGGTAACAGGACGTGTATAAACTTTTGTAACATAAATCGTAAAATTATGTAGAGCGAGGATCAAAAGTAAACATACACCTTGCAAAAATGAGATTCGTATAATATTGACGTTCCTACAGATTTACTTATGTTCTTTTTTTTTTTTAATTATTAATTTGTATTCCTGCATACTTTGTATCTTCCCAATCGTCTTTCAATTTACGCGTTATTCTTGGTATCAGAGATTTTGACAAAATTTTGTGCCTTTAGCGTATATACTATGCACCAGATTCTCACTGTACATACAATTTTCCAAATTATACAGACTTGACCAAAAGTTTCAAATTACTATTTGGGCCATCTTGTACGATCAAACTAATACTAGTATTATTATTTATGTTCACAAGTAAATTTTGTAAATTGTAAATCATCTGGCCATGAAGAAATGAAATCTGACTATGAACTATGAGGAAAAGAAATCTACAACCTCCAACCTGTAACTTGTCAATTTATTAATGTTATTAATCGATAAAATATTGCGCAAGAGATTTGGTCTACAGATAAAAACCCGTCGTTAAAGGTGTCAAAAACCAAAGTAGAGAGAATTATTATTAATATTAGCAACGTTAATTTGAAATTCATAACGAAATTATTAAAAAATTTACGATTGCTACAACCAAAGAAGCGATTCTAACTTTTCGAAAGAAACGGTGGATAAATTCCACGGATAAACCATTAAACATGTCTGTCGAATTAATTTTTGATGTCTGTAGGTCGATTCGAAGAATGTCATCATATCCATAAACGTCTATAATGTGTTCGAAATGAGGCCTCTTCCATCAGAAAGATCCTTGAACGCTTGTAGCGGCCCAGTTTCGTTGATCGTGCGCTGTTTTAATCATTAAAATATGATTAGAAACGAGCAATGCCAAGTAGATTAATGTCAATGATTTGCCTGAAGTTCCGGTGGAAGGTTCGCGTCTCTCGTGCCAAGCAGCATTGAAATCTCTTTCCCTTCGTTCTGTTTTCTTATTCTCTCTTTCCCCCCTCTCTCCCCCCTCTTCATACTCTCTCTTTCTCTCTTTCTACTACGACTCAGCCGGAACTTATGTTTCTTTATAGTGGGATAACGCGACAGACCAATTGAATAAACATTATTTTTCGTACGAGGAGAAATATTATTTGCTCGTTATAAGCGAGATACATATCGACTTCGATATCTCTTGAAGGCCATCGATTCGAAACGAAAGTGGAACACGAAACGGTACGCGAAAAAAGGGAAGCTAGAAAATAATACGGAATAAAGATTGAAACTTTCGATGGTGGGATGCACCTGTGAACGTTGACTTTAATCGTATTAACGCGATTGTGTTTCCATCTGAACGAGTCGCAAGCCTAGAATCGTAGATCGGGTTGCTGGTAAGCCGAGCATTATAATCTGAACAATTACCAGCTATCCAAGGATCGTGCTGGCTGAAGTTCGAGAATCAATCGCGAAACACCATTCTGAAGTGCGGAAAACGGTGAAAGGAGAAACTTCGAGTTGAAGAGAAATTGAAGCGTAATCGAAATGTGCAACGGTAGAAACGAGAGTTCTACGAAAGATCTATTGATAAAAGGTTCCTGGAAATTGTTGCAATATTTCGATGGATTGAAAGTATCGTACAATAGTATCTACAGTAAGATGCACTTCCTCGTATGAAGAGTATCATTATGATTATATTTTGTAACGAAAAGGCGTAGATATTTTATTTTATTATTTTATAGCGATCGACGATCGATTTTATCGAGTTTATTCGTGTGCTTCGCTTTATATTTTTATTGCTACAGATATTGACCTTTTATCTTTAAACAAGTTATTATAGAAGGTTTCAATTTTATCGTAAAATATGTTTTTTAGTAAGCTTAATTATCGTTTATTTTGTCAATAATCACGTAAATATCGCATATAATAATAGCGTTACCGAATTATAATTTGACAACTACCTTATCTGTTTCAACTATTAATAGATCTTGGAATTTTGTCTTGTTTTGGCCACAAGTACGAACTCACGAAAATACTTCGCCATATTTTTGATGGATTCCAGTTAATTATTATTTTATATTTCTGCGTTTATCGTGGATTTACGTAGTTGGTTAATTATACGAAAGACTTGATTTAACGTTATTCGTATTTATTCCACGTCGGCTGGCGCGTTTTGTTTTATCATATAACATGACGTAAAATTTCAAAGAGATACCTCATTAAAACATCACTCCCAAAATAAAAACGGTCCGTATTAATCTCGTTAAATCAATATTGGAAACAACTTCTCTTCTGTTATTGCACGCGATCCTTTCGTTCTGCGTGTTACTTTCAACCGAAAAAGGAGCAAAAGTTTTTGCTGGCGTATAAAATTTCAACGAGAAGCGTGGGTAATGGCAGAAAGATGAAATAACGGTAAAAGGTAAAATGCAATGGAAAGTTGGCGAAACGAAATACTCGTTCGTCGCTGGTAACGTTTGACAACATTGTAACACAGAACTTGGACGAACTCGATCTTATCTTGGCAACTGGCCACAAGTCGAAACCGAATGATTGAATTACACTTTGCACGTCTTACGCATGGTACTCAGATATGCGGTTTTTGCATTATAGAACGCAACAAATATCTACCAATCGTGTGATCAAATTGAATTTTAAATTGAACTGAATTGAACGCAATTAAAATTGAATTTTCCATACCCTTCGTTTCATTATGAACACACTATGATTGATGGTTTTCCATCTGACCCACAATGAGAAAAGACAATCTACAGTGTTTCACGAAAGTAGTATATTATCTGTCTTATCCGAAATATTTACAAATTCATTAACACCAACTATCGCGTGTATATCGGTGAAGTTTGAAAGACATTTGAAAATGTACGTAGAAACTATATATACGGGATTTATCTATATAGCACAAACGTGTATATATATATATATACATATTGCAGAGATCAGAAAAGTTTTTAAACTGCCAGTTATCGATTATATTAATAAGCCTCCGTATTCAATCGGATTATTATTAACGCTTTTACTATGTTTAAAATGGGTGTGCGTGGCGTATATTAATTTTTTATTAAGTTTATGTTAGCAGTAAATGTCTAGCAACTTCTATATATATTTTCAGATGCGTATTAAATTTATCTTCATTTTACTATTTACAACCATCATACCTATGTATAATAACATATTATGAGCCTATAAAATTGATCTTCGAAAACCGATGTTTAATAAGAAATCTGGCGTTTGCAATTGTCCAAACAATTGTCTCATAAACGGATTTTGTTGCTTGACGAACTCCTATCTTCGGCTTTTTAATTTCTATATTGTAAATTAAATTAAGAAGCGTGTTGTAAACTGATAAAAAGATTTCTGCTGTTAATGTAACCAGTGGTGTTTAAATGGCAAATTAGTATAATAATATACGTACATGGTAAATGTAATAATAAAATATATCGTTGATGGAATTTTTAATAAGTGGTTTACAGTCTGGTGGCTGCATAAAAAGAAAGTGGGTACTGCTTCTAATTACTAGTTCATTATTAATTTGTACTCTTTGATAAAGTTTACATACTGTTATTACAAATCAAGCACAGTGTGTGCTCATGAACAGTAAAGTATCCTGAAGCAAGTCACGAGTTTGCGATTAATTACGATCGCTGCAAATGACGGCAATTGCCCGAACAGTTCGAGTAAAAAGCGAAACATAAATGGGAGGTTATCGATAACGGGGAAAACGAGGTGAAAAGTAGTCTCGCGTTAGTTTAACGCGCTCACCGTTGCAAATTAAACGACGGTGCTCGATTCCTTGCGTGGTAGAGTCGAGAACAGCGTAATATAACCGACGATTTCGCAACGATAAAGTATCACTTCTGATAATTACCGATATTCGTCTGGCCAGTAATTTATAAAACATTGGAGACTCGACTAAAAACTCAAGGAAGAGCGTGTATCCCGCTAATGACACGATTTCCTCTTCTTTTAACGCGTTTCATGCAGCTAGATAAGTAAGTGTTTGGTCCATTATTATCTTTTATAACTCAACAACTGTTCGCAAGCTGTCCAACCGTTTAGCTGAATAAACTTTTAGAAAACGCTATACTCTTGTGTACGGTATCGAACGGTTGCAATTATGTGATCGTAATGGAATTACGTATTTGGTAAATATTCGCAAGATCGAAAGATATTTATTTACCAATGAAACTCACAGAGTGTTTGAAATAAGCTATTTGTAATTTTTCATAGAAATTTTATTGATTTACGATGATGTATTTCTAGGGATCCGCATGGTGTATTTTTATAATGTGAACATATATGAGCGAAGACTTGCTTTCCTCTAGTATTATGTATATCTTCATATAAGTAGCTTTCATTTTGATATCTTTCGAATAAGTTTTATAGTTGCCTTGTACGTTCTTTTGGCGCTAACGTATTATCTTTTCAGATCAGTAGAGCTGGGTATAAATATACTAAAAATATGTTCTGAAATTATCTAGGACGTTTTGAATACTATTGAAGTGCCTCGAAGCACTGAAGAGAAGAAGAAATAATTTAAAAAATATTTAGATCTAGACGAGATAGATTCCAACTTTGTACAGATACCTAAGTGCTTCGAAAAAATATACATAAGCAGTATCTTTGAAGATGACCGAATCTTTACGAAATATTAGATCGTATCCCATAAATATTATAAAGATATTACGATAGCAGTAACTCTATAAGGGAGTAACAGATATCTAAATACGTGATAGAAAGATGGCAAACTATAAATTATAAAAGCATGAAAAAATACATCATTGATTAATTTCTGACAGATAGTTATCTACTTGTGGCACGATAAAATAAATTTTATATGTATTTTAGCCAGAAGCTTGTCAGATTTTATATTGTACGATATTTGTATGTATGATACTTGTGGTATGCCTGGCTTCCTATCTTTCAAGGTTTCAATACATTTAGAAAGTTCCACTTTTTCAAATGTTAAAATACTTGTAAGTGCACTCTCCGACCTTACTTACTTAAATACTGTCTCTGAAGCTCGAATCCATCTTGTATCGGGAACCAAGTACTTTGTAAATATAGAAAATGTGTGGGAAACATCATTTTATATGAATAATAATTGAACGTCACGGATTAAAATTTCTGTAGATTCGTAAATACACGTAAACATCAAATGGTGGACGCAATCTCTCCAAAAATTATTTCATTTTGTAAAAGATTCGGATGAGATTGATATCGTAAACGGTAAAATATAAAATACAGAATGGAAATATCTACTTTAATTCGAGTAAGTACGTGATATAATTATGTGATGTTCACAAACGACTCATCTTATTTAAAAAAGCATTAACGGTGTATAATACTTTCGATTAATATAAGTAATTTGACAAAAAGAATTGTTTCCTGCAGAGAAACAAATGTTCACGATCTTATGTTATAAATAAAATTGTCCCGATGCCGTGGTATTTAAATATGAAATTTGAAGACTAGAACCGGAAAAACTCGTTAAAATCACATCGTAAACAAGAGAACCGAAGGGCTATTCGATTTCAAAGCCGTATTACTTGTGAGAAGTAAGCCTTCCCTTGGGGGAAGAAGAAAAAAGAAAACGATTTAAATAGCCGCCTTGGATGGTCCACGTTTCCCAATTTAGGATGAACAGAACCGGTTCCAGAAGAAGGTTCAAGGAACCCCGATAGATCTCTGTGGATTATTTTAGAAACTTAAGGGTAACCATAAGTTTGAGTATTTCCTGATGACATACTTCATAGCGCTCTATGGAATACCTTACTTTGTTTCATCCAAGGTGAACTCGCTCGAACAGCCATTTTCGTTGCGTTTCGTCGTCATTGATCGTATCGTTGCGTTCTTGAGTTTCGTTGTAAATTTTGTGAAACGATGGTTCTACACAAACTGTACGAAAATACGCTACTGTCTATAAATATTTCGACTTACATCCAGATTTTCACATTCCTTTCAAACTTTACCGATATAATCTCGATAGTCGAGTTTCATTACGATGCTAATGAAACTTCAAAAGGTTCGAAGCATAACAAACGCAACAAAAAGTATTGGCACGTCGTTGTATTTATCGTAGCATTTACCATCATACCAATAAATTAGGTCTAAATATATTCGCATCATTTATCATTACTCTTACACGGCTACGAAGATTCGCTATTACAAAAATAAAATGTAGAACCTGATAAAAAAAAAAAGAAAACGCTACATTGGAAAATAAAGATGCTTGGCAATAATTTTTGTAGCCACTGTATAATATATATTCATAAAAAATTCCTACAACGATCGGAATAATTTTGTGAGCATCCGTGCAATAAATTGCAAGTGTTCAAATACTGTTGAAAATGACAACGTGAGTTCGCGCTCGCCAACCATATGCAGATGCGCTAGTTACAATAAATGATAACTAGAAGATAGTTCTAGATATAATCGATAGGTTTCAGATATTCTTTTGTTTTTATCCCTAGTCCATGTGAGAAAGTGCAATAAAGGTTTTTCGGCTCAGAACGGTGTGATAGATTTATCCAAACAATAAAATAATAGCTATTGCGGTAGGAACCTCTAAATACGGAAATAACAACAAATACTTGTGGAGGATAGTGTATTTTTGAAACGACGGGTTTAGGCGACATTTATGCGCTTGCTAAGTAATTTTGGATGCTATTCATTGGGAAACGTTGGCATGGAGGTAGTCCGTTAAGAATTTGGTTAAAAGCGCAACGGACGCGCCCAGCATGTAATTACGGCTCGATGAGACGGCTGGAAAGTCGAACCGCGTCCTAAATAGCTCCTTAATTCTTTTACGTTTTTGTTGAAATTCGAACATAGCTATCGGCGATTCGATTTTTTCCTCGTTTTTCGGCTCGTTCTTATCTTTCCGTTTGTTAAGTAAGTCCGGGTTGAATAGTTCAAGTCAAGTAGGTGTTAATTAGATTTTACGAGGTTTTCATCGTCCAACACAATGATAAAATGCAACTCTTTAAGTTTGAATAATTAAAATAATTTGACAATCCTTGATATATATACATATAGGTATCTTGCGAGTATCTGTTTTTAATAATTTAATACGAATCACCTAATCGAATAGCTTCGTAGAATTTTCCAGATTATCTTTCCCGTGTTTCAGTGTTGCGCAGTTGCGCGATGTGAACGTGAAAATGAAAAATTTATATTTCACGTTAGAGAATTTTTTAAGTATTTTATTTAACATAAGTATTTAACATATGCACACGTTACTTTATTTTGTAAAGCGTTATCACTATTCTGGAAAGATAATAACACAACTGCGAGAATGTAACTTTCCAGAAGATTAGAAGAATCAATTTTGTTTATAATATTTATTCACACTTGTAATTAAATATGAAAGAATTGTTTATTGGTATTGGAAGTGCAACTTTTTATATATTTCGGTTATTTTATTTTATTGGGGAAAGTCGATGTTTCTGACATCAATCGCGCGTTATCCGACTTTGCGACAATTTTGCTGTTACATTTTTATCGATGTTTAATCCTATTGTGAATTTATAGAAATAGAATTTATGAATCAGTTTGTAAAAACCTAACGGTACTGGTGTACATTAACGTGCACATTCCAATTTAATCTTCGCTCATCATTTCCTAATTCTCCAGCTTCCTATTTCTCACTGCTCGGCGAACATTTAAAAAATTGCAACCGTACCATCAATTTTAACTTTCTTTCTTAGAAAAGCATAGAAAGCGGTCATCAAACGAGTCGCTGCTGCTTGTAATTCCGAACGAAATGATCACGATCAAATGGTTAGATCGTTCGTGCCCGGCACGCACATATTTTCACGTGTTTCACGAGCCGTTCGAAGCCATCGCCAGGAAAGCACCTGCACTCCGATGACGAACGCATCGTTCACGCAACTCATACCGATAATCACGTAGAACCAGTTCAACACAGGTGGAAACTCATTCCCACGCGTGTCCTGGCTTTGAACAGCTTACCTGTATTTTTCTTTCTCCTCTTTCACCGACCACTTCGATCGACTCACGATCCGACCGATCCACCGAAAAGATTTGGTCGCGTGGCCCGTCGTGTCTACCTTCGATCCTCGATTAACCGCAAGATTGTTTGTTTAAAAGCCTGCAACGATCATTTGTACAATAATTAGAAGTTGATCCTAATACTTTAACCTGTTGTCCAAATCGTTCTAATAACGTACGTACATATGTTAAATGTACATGTATAAATACATGTATAAAAAGGTTAAATGAAGAGATAAATTGATGTTACTTCAGTCAATTTTAGTTCTTATAAATGTATATTTGTATTTATATAATTATATATTTATTATATTATCATGTGTTTTATTGATATTTTTATTTTACTGTATTTTTATTGTAATATTTTTATTGTATTAAATTTAATCATGATGAGAGTATAGGAACATAAAATGAAAGCATAAAATAAAATGGAAGAAATATGAAGTTTGTAATTATCATGTTAAGGTATTTACATACGTTATAAAAGGTTAAACTTCGCTAGGTAAAATATTTTATCTTAATAGAAGCTCGTTTATTATAGAACTTGATTAGTTATTGTATAAATGGTGACAGTTTATATCTTTCAAAATGTCTATTCACAAATGTATTTGATGATATCTATTGACAGCTTATTCTTATTGAAGTCGTTGAAATAAATAAATAATCCAAATGGTGATGTTTTAGAAGAGTTTGAAAAGTATACGATAGATTACAGTCACTTGACATTAACTTAAGTTATGAATAAAGATAGAATTTTATATTTGAATTGAGAAATCATGAATTTAATTAAATTTCCTTTCATTTCAAATCCTAAGAGGATGAAGACTATCTAAACTACTAAATTTATAACATTTTCTGTACGAATAAAGACTGGGTAAAATAAATACTTCATTAATCATTCAACAAAAAAAGCTAATTAAACAAAAAAGAAATAGGAATGTCCCATAGCTCTTTAACATAAATTTATTTTCGAATGATTTACGCTCTAACTATCGTAATAACAGTTATTACCAATTATGTAAAATTCTTCTATGAAAGAACTTATTTAGGATTTCTGCTTTTAGGTCATCATGAGTCGTGACAAACTATTATAAAACAGACTAGCTCGTTGAATTGTCTCAACTTTCTCATCGACTTCGAAGGAATTACCGAGAACACAAAAGTTGATTATCAAATCAGCCTGATTCATCAATCAAGAAGCTATTTTAATTAGGTTCCGTACTAACATAGAGTCAGTAAAGTAATCTGAACAAAAGATCTTAATTACATTTCTCTCATTAAAAACAACGTAGCAAAATTTCATAAGCTTATTAAAATATAAATATAAAATCCTTTGGATGAATTCAAACGTTTCTAAGATATAATTCACGACAATACTATATCAAAACTCGATTCTATAAAAGATATTATTTCTATTAAAAAAAATATATCTTTAAAAAGTTGATAAATAGAAGTTGATTCATATCCTTAATAAAATTATTTCTACGACTGATTCAATTTTGCTAAAATAAATCTTTTCTCTCTTTTCTTAAGAATTCTCAATACTTTTGATTTATATTCTTCCTTCCTGAATTTTCTTTAAATTTTACTGAAATGAGTTTCTTTATTGAAAAGACTTTCCATCCCTTGCCTCGACTTTAATAAAATACCTACGTACCGAAAACTAACTCGCGAACGAAATGAAATGCAAACTTCGGACTGAATCGAAACGAAGTAGATGCTGAATGCACGAGAAACCTAGCGACGTTGAAAACCGGAAGTTTCTCTTTATTCAATGATGACCGATAGCCACGAATCAGGTGTGACAATGACTTTCTTGCTGCATATAAATTAGAACGAGGCTACGACTTTCCCTTTCTTTTTGCGGCACGCTGCAAAAATCTAGATTTTGTCATGAGCCACGGAACGTCAGTCGCAAAAATAACGAATGTAAACAGGGTGAAGTAATTTATCGCCGCGACTTAAAAGTTGCCGCGTTGCCTGCCGCTCGTAAATTAAAACGCATTTTCACGGAAGAAGAAACAAAAACCTTACGCGTATTTCTATGTTCCATGACATAATTTCGAGCGCATAAACGTTCTTGCTTCATTCTCGGAATCGTTCCTGTCCGAAAGTAAACCATCGCCAGATAAAAGGTATTTTGTGACGAATATTAAACTGTAGTCAGGTTTCATTCTTGGAATTGTTTCTGTCCAAAAGTAAACCATTGCGAGGTAAAAGATATTTTGTGACGAATATTAAATTATAGTCAGGTCATTCATAAAAAACTATTAGACAAGAAGTTATTAAGAAACAATTGCACATATACACGAGACATAAAAAGCCATGATAAGTCATCCTTTTTTACAAGAGGAACTTTGTAATTCGGTACGTTGTTAATCAATTCCACGATAAAATTATCTCTTCATTTGATTCCGCGATTGAATAATATGCTTTTTCGTACTTTTATTAAATATTTAAAAAATATTTCATTATTCTAAACTAACACATCAACGATAGAAATATTATTCATTGCTTACAAACACTGTAAATTTATAACGATTATTATAAATGAAATATTCCCTATACTTATAATTACCGCTTAATAGTTAAACAATCTTTTGATCCTGCTACATCCCGCTGAGCATTTTCGATAAGCTAATCGTATTTTTCTGTCATCAAGGGATCATTACTATGCGCGATGTCTCGTTTCTATCCTGTGCTGAAAGTCTTTTTGAAAATATAAAAAATTGTCTTATCTATCAAAGCGAGAAAAATTTGGGTTATAAAAATTCAAAGATCGAAGCGGAGTTAAAATTATGTGATGCAAATTACGAAAAGTTTCCTATATTTTTCAAACACTGTGGATTTATGACGATTATTATAAATGAGATATTCCCTATACTTATAATTACCGCTTAATAATTAAACGACCTTTTGATCCTGCTACGTCCCGCTGATCATTTTCCATAAGCTAATCGTGTTTTTGAATCATCAAAGAATTATTACTATGCGTAATGTCTNCGTTTCTATCTTGTGTTAAAAGTCTTTTTGAAAATATAAAAACTTGTCTTATCTATCAAAGCGAGAAAAATTTGGGTTATAAAAATTCGAAGATCGAAGCGTAGTTAAAATTATGTGACACAAATTACGAAAAGTTTCCTATATTTTTCAAACACTGACAGGTGTATATCTTACTCAGTCTAAAGCGCTTCAAACGTTTGCTATCTCGTAAAAGATAATAACACAGTCGAAAGTATCTATATATAACTTAACGTAATAAAGTTACAGCAACGATGCAAAATATTCAGATGGAAGAAAATTGAGGAAATACGATGTTCGTGAAAAATACGCGAGCACGTTTCCCTTTTCAAGAAGCTGCTAATACCACGATTCGTAGCTTAACGATCGCGTAACCGGGATCGTGCCAAAATGAAAATTTCACTTCGGCTTTTTGTTCGTTCTCGTGTAACGCACACGTTCATGACAAGCAACTTTCTTCGTTCGCGAGCTGCTCCTGGAATGTAGTCTTGTTCACGCACTAATTATTTTAGATAAAAAGTCGAAGATACTCGGGTAGCACGCGTTGCAAGAAAGAAAGAAAGAAAGAGAAGCTTGCGTGTTTATGTTTGGAAAGAGGAGAGACCGCCAAGTAAAGAAAAGAGAAAATGATCGGAAGCGGAATGAACTGCGGGAACGTTTTCTTAAACGTGACGAACGCGCTTTCTGAAAGCTTAGGACAATCGGCTCTCTTCTTCTATCGAACATGGAACAAACGACACCCCGAAACGTTTCAAGGATATGAGAATGTTTTTTGTATCTGTGTATAGAAAATATATAGAAAACAATCTTCGTATACTAACATGGGAAAAAGTTGCTTTGTGACATTGACCAAATTGAAAGATTTTCGTATTTTTAGAAATAGTATTTAACTTTTGAAAGAAAAAATATTGAAGATGTTAATTTTGTTATAAAGGATTTTTAATATTTTAGGTTTTGGAGGTACTTTTTAATAAATTGAAATATAATTTTGTTATTGGAATAAAATTTCACCTATGTATTATAATAATATCTTATAATACGGTAGCTGTTACGTGTACGTGAGAAACGTTATCTGTTCTCAAAAATAATTACGTTTATTCATTCTATATTTATTTATTCGGAGTATGAGCAGTTAAAAACATTGCATTATTACATTAGCGTTTAACTACCGTAAATTAAACGTACGTATTATAATATCATCGTAACAATTAACGTATGTATTTGCAAACAGATAACGAAGGATCGTAGTGATCTAGGTCGATTCATTGCTATTTGTCGTAAAATCCTGTTCTACGTCTATCGTTTTAAAAAATTCGTTATATCTTCTCCAACTCGCAAGTTACAACTCGATCGATCATGAAACTAGAAGGATGATATTTGTAAGAATCGAAACGTACTTATGCGAGTGCATAGAAATTCACAAATTCTTCACTTGCACCGCTATAATTTCCAATCCATCAGATGTGTCGAGGTACAAGTATCAATTAACATACTAACATAGTGTTCGTACGAAATACATAGAATCAATTACATAGAACGATTTATGTAATCAATATCTAAATGTTTCAAATTAACATATTCTCCTTCGGTTTGGACGACGAGAAACATTTCTATCGCTGATAATATGTCAGCAATAACAGGAAAAAAAAGAAAAAGAATGAAATCTATCGAGTATCAATTAGACAGTGGAACGTTCAACCATAGCCTACTGGAATATGCTAAAAAAGAAAAAATCAGAGAAATTATTCGACATTATCGTGAGTCACCGATTCGAGACGAACGGCTCTCCATAACCACGCCTCTTTAATTTATTCAACCGGGCACGAGGGAATGTAACTTTCTTGGCTTCGTTAAGTCCGTTTAAATCGAATATGATAATTTTATGCGAATATTTCACGTAACGCTGGTAGCGGTAAAGTACGCCGTGAGTCGAAGTGCGAATTTTTTTTTTTTTTTTTTCATGCCGCGCGCATAGACCCGAGGAAGAAGAAAAGAAGGAGAGAAAAAGAAAATCGAATATACTTTATATTATCGCACGCACTTTCTAATCGTGTTTCCACGGTGTGAATTATGCTTGCTGTCGCGAACTATGCATGACAATTGTGCACCTTTTATGAAAGGGCACCGCGTACACGATCCTTTTGCTGATATTAATAAGTACAGTTATGAAAATACACGACAATTATTTCATTATGCAAACCTGTCCTGTCGCTAAACAGTGGCATAATAGTTCCTCCCGTGTCGTTCATATTGTAGGGAACGAGTGCAGATTTTCATTCGTTATTTAAATATTTTTCTGAGAAGCGTGATACGTGCAATATGACACAGGTATATTTATTCCTATAATTTACGTACAACTATTTTCCTTTATTTTAAAATTCTTTTTGTAGGATAGACAGGCTTGTCTCTGTCTTTGTCCATATTTATCCTCAATTCTTCTAAGTCGTTGCTCCAATAAATTTTAAACTCTTACATTTTCTAAACTATGCAACAAGTATAAGGTGGAAATTATACGCGTACATAATAATATCCTAATGTTATAAGAAGTGATATTTTTAAAATTACTAACTAAGATTACTAACTAAGAAACTAAATGTGAGAAGACAATTTTGGTAACATCAGATTGATTGACGACGTATAGAATTTTAAAATTGCTCGTGTATAAAAAGAAAAGAATGGAAAATATGATTCATCGCGTTCTTCCTCTTTATGGTTCAAATCCATCAAGTTATAGGTTGATCACGCCGTATGTAGCGACGACAAACGGCAAAATTATCGACTGGTGGCTGGGAAACGAGCGAGAGAACGGAGCCGATGCGGGTCATTTTCGATCGTTATTATTCGTTCAAATACAATAACGAGCAATCAGTTTGCGTACGTAAGCAGAAGGGTGGATGATCGGAAAAGGAGAGGAGGAAAAAAGAAAAGTAGAGGGGAAAAAGAACTACCGACAATCTCGTCTTGCTATCTGTTTTCAAGTGGTCGTAATTATATCGTAAATTTAACAACGCCAGGGCAGCATCGACTCTCCGTTTATGGCTCGGTTCGTTAAAACTTTCCTCGAAATGAATTCTGAGCGAACGATGCTCACGTAACGATCAAAAAACGATTGTACCTACTCTCATTTTGTGACTCCTTTTAATGCCGACTCCTTCGTTCCCCTCGCTACACCGCCTAAGAATTCCTGTAATCTTTTAATCTTGAACTTTCACTTCTACCCTTTTTTATCCCGTTTTTATATTAGGTCGCCAGTAGACGAATCTAAATGGCACGGCGCGAACCGCAAAGAAAAATCAGGATATCTCGGGCAATTTAAAAAGTATCGTTCAATGCGCTGATAATTGAACGAGATACCGCTGCCAGCGACGTTATAATGCACGCGTAGAAAAACCGATGAAAAAGCGAGAACCAGAAAAACCGTGATACATCGACGTGATACTGAATTTGCTTCGAGTTACGAGCCACTTTTTTTCAAGTTCGCGTGGTTGCGCAAGAAAAAGTTCGGCTGCATTTCAAAGGGTGTAAATCTTCTCTCGTAGCAACGTAATTAGAATTCTGAAACTCGTATGACTGTTTGGTCGATCGTTTCACTTTCTTTAAATCATGTTATATCTGGCACGTAAACGAATAACGCAAGTATTTGTTATAATAAGAATATTCAGATACGAAATAGGCAAAAGGTTCTCGCTCTTTTTCCATGCTGGTTTAATTTCCAAATTAGTGTGTAAAAGATCTCGTATAAAATTTTGATCAATTTTGAAGATGTTTTTATACTGAAACCTAACTACAAATCTTCCAATTACGAATTTCTATAATAAATCACGAAAATTGCTTTGAAAGCTTGATACGATACTACGTATGTGATTTTAGACGATACCTCCTCTGCAAGATAATTACGTTACACTAAAATCTATGAAATCTTCCCAATTAACCTGATTGAAAATTGTAGGAATTATTTTCGAAACATCTGCGTGTCTTATATTTTGATATTTAGCGCGTTACATTCCCATACTATCCAAACACGTAATCCACGTCAAATAGAAGAATCAGGGAAAATGTGTCGCAAGCGACAAATACTTAGATCTGAAGAAAAACTGTAACTGGAATTAAGCTCCGATATTCTGAAAACACATTGCGTATTCTAATTTATATAAACCAAGAAATTCATAACTTCTTTATATAAACGCGGATTTCACGTATCATTTTCCATGTTTATCTTATTTTTGTCGAAAAATTCACTTGTACATCTTTTTCATCGATAAATTGAAATAATTATACACAATTATTGTGGACACGATCGTATCTCGAGTCAGTGGACGCGTATTTGTCGTATGCATCGAACGAGCGTACATGTTCGATACATTGAACGACTGTACAATACGCGAAAAGTGGAGAGGCTGACAACAGGTTCAAATAATTATTACGATTAGCCGTATTTTTTGCCTACTTTAGCCACGGCAACGAGGTACAAAATGTATAAGTTAGGAATTGCCGACAGGCTCAGCACGCGATAATTGTGCGGTTGCACAACGATCGTTAAGGTTTCACGAGTTGCTCGTATTTCATCGAAAAAAGGAAAAGGAAAAGGAAACTAGACGAAAGAAAAGGAGAATGATTTTCCATTTCACTAGGCACCCGCTTCTGCCGCAAAACCGTTTTGTTTCCGCTGGCCACCGATACCGATCGACGTAAACGTCCAACACGATACCACACTGTCCGCACCATGAATAAAAATGTCTGAACGAAAGTTGCCAGGTAAACGCTTAATGATGCAAAGCTTCCACGTTGTCCTGGATTCGTTTCGAGACCGTTGCAAATGACAGATGTAAAATACGTCCAATTACCAATGAGAAAAGAATCGAAGTATATTGGAAAAAAATCAGGCTGTCGTTTCGTTATTGCACGTTATGAAATAAAATATGCAGACAGATTATACATATGCAAAGATTCAAATTGTTATAACAACAAGATAGCTATAATTATATGTATATATCATTTTTTTCAAATTACTATTTAGGTTCTCACGTAATGTATAGGGAACGATATTACACGTGTTGTTAATGATTACACGAAATAGTGGTTGAGTAACTTGTTACGAGATAAGCGATCAGGAATATATTGAAATTATTACTCGTGTCAATCGACGTTTATGTAATATGAAAAAAACAATTGAAAATTGATATTTTTGATTCAATCTCGTACTTTGATGTTCGTAGAAAATGCTCGAAATGACAATTCTCGGTTTGTATACAAACTTGCTATCGTCGTGTCAAGGAACTTCGCAACCTTCCAGGAATTCCAGATGTACGTCGAATGATACAAACCGAGAATAGCCGGTTCGAAGTTTCGAGCGCCTTCTACGAAGGTAAACAAATAGTTGCGGATTAATGAAACACAAAAGTGGCTATAACATTGAATCAAGATCAAATAGGACACGTATTAGTAATAAAAATCTTGTCATATCTATATATATTAGGTTGTCCGAAAAGTTTCTTTCGTTTTATAAGGAAATAATAGACGCACAATGTTTTTTGTTTTATATTAGTTTATTGAATTATGCACGAATATAATAATAGAGATATAACGAAATGGATCATACCTAATTCAATAAAATAATATATAAAACAGAAATTGTTGTTCATCTATTATCACCTTACGAAACAAGAGAAACTTTTTGGACGATCTAATACATACGTCTTTATATTTGTTTGTCAAACATTGCCAATATAATAAAATCTTCAACGTAACATACACGTTTATACGTAACTTCCGTAAGCAATAATAAAAAAAAACGTAATTTCTCGCAAAAAGAACAATTGAAACTAATCATCCACCGATCCATTTTGAAGTAGGAGATTCTATGACGGTGGAGAAAGAAATTCCGGTGATCGTCGAGGAATTTTATCCCGAGACGAGGCCAGACGTATTTTCCCAGGCCGAATCCCCGGAGCCGAGCAACTACTTTTCCCAGCCTGGGAGAGGCATTTCCTCGTAGAGCGGCGTCGTTACATTGTCAGGAAGAACATTTGCATTGACATAGCAAAGCGCCGCAAATGGACAGGCAGCAGAAAGTCGCGAGGCGTTGGCCGTCGTTTAAAAGTAACTTTACGGTGCGCGCCGAGCCGCCGCAAAAAGATCTGGTTCACGTCGTTCGGTAAAAAGCATTGAATGCCGATACCGGGCTGAGGCGGAGGCCCCAAGTGAAATGTGGCATAGCAGAGTCGATAACAACGACACAAGCCCGGGGACCACAGGCCAGGACTTTCACGCGTCCTTCGACGAACATGCTCCTTCGAGTTCTGCACGCGCTCGGCCACTCGCAAAAGTTTCCCTCTTATCGTTCTCATATAACGCACGCCACGTCGCTTTTTGTCCGGTGCAACCAACCCAACGAAAACTTATTACTTATCCCCGCTGTCTCGTTGTATTCGAGCGTCGCTATCGTTCCCGCGATTGAATAATTGCACCCGTGAGCCGGTATACCCGGCCAACCGTGCACTTTCCTCGGTTCTATAAAGGCGATTTTAAAATTAGAAGGGCGGAAGAGATGCTTTTCGATAAGCATTGATACAGACGCTTGAGGATCAAAGAAGACGTTTTTAATGATTCGAGAGAGAACTGTTAACGACGCGTTCGTAACGCGATCACAGGATGATCCTTTTGACGGATAATTGTTTTTGTGGATTTGAGAAGATTTGGAGAAACGGGAAAGTGGATATTGTTGGAAATAAAAGTGTAACACTCTGAACTATCGTGTAGTATTTATCGGAAGAAATAAAAATTGTTCGAATACGTTGAAATTGCAATTAATTCTTTCTATGATATCTGTGAAGATTCAATTATCGAAAGAAATGCGGGTTTGTCTGCTACTTGTTCGTATATTTATTGAACTTTCTGTACGATTTCGAGTATAGGGAAAATAAAAATTGACTCGATAAGAGACGTAACTTTTTGAAAATTTCTAAAAGAGATTAGAAAAGGAATGGAGGAGAAATTTATTCTATCGAAATCAAATTATCGAGAATCAAGCAAATCTTGCCGACACTGTTTCGTAAACTTAAAATGATTTTTTTAGAAATAAAAGAATATACCGATAGCAAAAGAAAAATTTCCGATTCACGCTTTAATTACGGCATAATTTTTTTTTATAATAGGAAACAATTTACGACGCAGACGTACGATATATTTCTCATAAAATGTGTATATATTAATCGTAGCTTCTGGCTTTATAAAGATCAATATTTAAAATAATTGGCTGAACTAAAAATAATTCGTGTTCGTATACGTCACGAGCATCTGCGTTAATTGGTAAAAAATCTAAGGAGATAATTTCGTGAAAAGCAAAAATAACACAAGGGAGTCAACACGCGTTGAACTTTTACCAAAATCAAGCGATCTCGATGATTCATTGCTAGATTTCATCGCTCGAAGCGCTCTTGTTCTGATCGTTATTCTATCAGACTATAAAATAGCGTCGCGCCAGACAATCACGCTCTCCTACGTGGACGTTGTAATCGTAAAATATGGGGCGTCGCGTCGTAGCCGCAGAATCCAAAGTGAAAAGTTATTGCTTGTCGTGCTGCTCTGGTGATTTTGAATGGGGCTAGAGTTGAACGATTGGATAATTATGCGCTCGATACTTGAATAATTCGAGACCCTGTTATTATATGCGATTATAGCTTCGCAGAGTATTTATAAATCGACGATTCTGTTTGCCTCCGTAATCGTTATCGAATCGTCTATTTTATCAGCGATCATGTTTGTGGTCATTGCCAACAAAACTTCGTCATTGATTATCCTTTTCAACTCGTACGCGTTGTACCGAATAATTTTGATTTAATGGAACGAACGATTTCTCTTCTATAGATTCGTTAATTTAGTTTGTTTATGTGTGCAGATATGTAGGTGTATATAACGGAGTGAAAAGTTACTGGAATATTTATGCCACCTATGTTTGACGAACTGCTAAGAATAATGAGAATAACAGGTGAGTTGCAAACGGTAATCAATTTAACTGTTTACAGTTTGATAAATTGCAAGTCGTAGTGCATTTAAGTGTGATACTTAAAAATTTGTGAAAATAATATTACTTTTATTTGATAATTAATAGTTTATTGTTTAATTACTTACATTTAACGATATAATGAAAATAAGATGAATTTTGCTATTACTAATTTCCAAATCTAAATCATCGTCTTTGAATGCATTATAATCCGCAGTTAACGAAACTACAAACAATTAAATCTCTCTTTCTCTTTAATTTAGATATGACGTTTATAATATATAACAACGTGTACCTATTTTTAATATAATAAATTTAAATATATATCAATGATAAGGAAAATCGACGCACTTGTTCGACTTAATATGTTTGAAACTATCAAACGCTACATTATGCTAGCACAATTATGAAAGACAAGATTCTTATTTGCTTAACATCGTTGAAAATGGTAATAAAAATTTATTTAGATAAAATATTCAGTTGCAACAGATTCATGAATGCTTAACGATTCGTTAAATTTATTGTAATTATATAATCATTTATGGTATCCTTTTATGAATAGTCAACTTCAGATATGTAAATATAGCTTTTTAAATTCGCTTCTTATGTAGAATAATAAATTATTTTAAAACTAACGTATCGTGACTAGTAGTATCTATTTATTACAACGGCAGATGACCCGTGAAAGGCGAATATTGTTTTCAGAAACATTGCTCACGAGTTAACTATGCTCGCGACCGCGTTAAGAATTCACGTCACTTAATAATTACCAATTTCATACGTTCACCTGCAACCACCTACGCTAACATTATAGTCGACTGGCATCGACAGGTACGCGAACAACTTTGAATGCTAGTCTGTTATTACCAATATCATTTATTGTGCTTTTTATAATTCAGGCAAGGCCAAAAGTGTTAACCATCAAACGATTTAACCACTGCCATTTTCTTGCCCTTAACATTTTTTAAGCAGAAATGAATTGCTCAACCCTTGTTAAAGTACTATATTTCAAAGTATAATACACAAAGTATATAAACACTGAGATACGAAACTATTTCGTACAATAGTTTACGAATTTGTATAAAAAAATTAATAATACGTATAATATTATTTATTATTTATTGTAGACAGTCATCCAGGAAATTTGTATTCTAATAAAAGGCTTCAAAATTCTAAGCGTAAAGTTGATCTGTTCTATACCAAGTTAAACACGAGTTATTGTCTTAATTGTGTTATGTATTATGTTAAGAAATATAATATATATAAATGTTATATATGCTTCGTTTAAACCAACATGACCTTCCTGTAAGATGCACTAAAACTTTCGTCAGTGATGATATTACAGAAGGTAAACTCGTAACAAACATTCGAAGTATTATATATGTAAAAAAAAATATATATATATATACATATAAAACATAACATTGTATAAGATAAAACATGATGTACAAAATGTAAGAAGTTGCAAAATAATTACAGGATCTCGTATTACATACCAAGAGGACATTAATATTACATAATAAAAATTTATTCAGGTTATAGTAGTATCTACATATCAGAATAAAAAACATTTAGAGAAGCGAAATAACCAACAGTATCCAATTTGAAGATTAGAGACAGACGTTTGTAATGATTCTACGGTTTATACGTAAATGTGTCCATAAATTAAACTTATAGTAAATTATGACAGGCCAATAGTCGATAGAAATTCTGTAAAGTTCAATTTTAACATCAACTCTTAATATTTACCTCTTACCGTGTATCCTTGTTCTACAAAGGAACTTCAAGATATGTACATTAAACTAACAACTGCGTGATGTAGAAACTACAGTCATAGAATTCAGCAGAAGACACTATCGTTTGCGCTTAATATCCTTAACGAACGGGTAAATTGAATTGGATAATCAGAATCGACATACAACAACTGCGCGTTAATTGACATTGCATGCGAAATCGGATTCAGACGCGTATGTATGTGTTGTACGTATATATATGGTGCATTTAGAACGGTGGCCAGTAACCGCGTTTACCGGCAAATAATTGTTGGCCTTAATTAGAAAAAGCATATTTCTTGATTACAACGTTAAATGCAAATCTCGCGAGGAATCAACGTTCTACAGTTAATACACAGTGAAATTGTGAAAGTCGATTAGATTTTTCAATGCATGGAAGATAAAAATTGACTTGATGAAGATGTTTCGACAACTATGTTGCATGAAAGCGTGCATTGAGCAATTTTTAAACAACATGAATTTTCAATTAATTCTAGTAAAATTGCATTTCCAACGGTCTATCCAACTTTTTAAAGTTTACAATAGGGAAACTTAATCTTGTGACTATGTGCGTTCGTCGCTACGTAATGCTCTATACTTTCAACGTATTGGGTTATTCGAAAAATTTCTAACCTCTTTATTATAAATTTCTATGTAATGATAAAATATTCAAACAAATACAGTACCCAGTTGGATATCAAGGAGAGCTAAGGAAAGATATCTAAATTTCGTTAACAGAGCAGATTTCTTTTTCCCAATGACACAATGTTGAACTTCATATGTACGAGAAATTGTTATTTGCTGTAATTTTTGTAAAATTTATTTGGAAAGCGGAGATAAAAAATTTAATTTTTTGAAAGCTTGTAAGAACTATTTGAAGGAATTCATTAAAGAAGAGGAAGAGAAATTTTACAAGAAATGATTCGTAAAATTATAAACGACAAAACGTCTAATTGTTGTATTTAAATCTTCGTTAAGTTTCTCTGTGAATTTTCTGAGAAACCTAATATATTTTATTATTGCTCATATTACATTAAAAATGTGAAAGTAGTTATAATTCTTAAGAACTCTCGCGTCTTACTCATAATTCTCTTTTTTATAATGGTGTTTAAAAGTATTATAAATATATTGGAGGAAGTATCACATTCATCTCGATGATTAATATTAATATTAATAATTCATAAAATATGTTTGTCAACTCCTGAAGAAATTCGAGTTTCCGATTTGAAGCGTAGTTTATACAATCAACTCGGTTAAATACAGTTTCTTTTGGAGATGAATTTAATGACATACACGTTTTTAAAATGTGTAAAATGGAGGCAATAAAACATTCTAAAAGGATTGTACCAACGAATAAAGTCCAGTTAATAATTTCCATTTGACAATATTACATTTCCTAACAAAATTATTTATCATACGACGCACAGTACGAAACTGATTCTGCAATTTCTCTACTGCAGAGTTTACAGTAACAAAACTATTAATTGAATATAATTTAAAATTTACAGAGATGGAATCTGTTATGATAGTAATTTACTGCATTAAAGTAATGGCATACAACTAGGTTCTTCGCTACGATCAGTGGATAGAATTCTACTTTAAATTTGTTTGACGCGAGTAAATATACGGCGTGGCCTGAAATAATAGGAATTTTGTCCGTTACCGCTATTATTAAATCCTGAATCACTTAGTCGTACGACAAGAATACTCACAATAAGACAAGTTCTCGTTTGGACGAGCATTAAGGCGTATTCATTTCCAGTGATGAGATACAAAATGCAAAAGCAAACCGTACAATTTCGCGAAACTCGTCGACCATTTCGCTGCAGCGAATTTGTTGCAGACGATCAAAACGATTCTATGCTTCGATAAATCAGCAATCGGTCAGAGTAATGGAACTGTAATAAAAACAAGGCAAAGAAAACAAGCGTAACGCATAAGATAAAAATCCTACATGGTATACAAATAATTTCATCACGCTGAATGGCGACAAATTATAATATGTGACTCGCGAGGCGTTAGAACACATACGAAAAGATTAAAAGTAATAATTCAGCGATAGATCACGGAAGGTTATCTCTAGACAGAAATAGTAGCCTGCAGTATATAAACGTACTTAAACACGTTTCCATAATTGATACAGTTAATTTCAAGCCGTTGAATGACCAAACGTCACAACAGACAATGCGATTCGTGTTTCCAATACGATAACCTTATCTGGAGGTTTATTCAAAGCAACGAGACCGCAGAGACTGACGGACTTTTAAGAAATAGTTTTCATACGTATCGCTTGGTCGATGCTTGGCAATAGTAATTTCAAAGAAAATACAAGTCCTCATTGTTCGTAAATAAAACGAAACACATCGAGTAACCCGCTTATCTCGCCGACCGCATGGCAATTATGAAGAAGATTTGTAAATGAGCTCTAAAAGAACAAACAGTCTTTAGCGCGATCTAGCTGTATTATTGTTAACGAGCGTCTTGACAAACTTTCGATTCGAGACAAAGAACTGCTGATTTGTCTATCTTGCTAATTATAGGCGAAAAACGAACGTTAACGCGCGACTTTATTTAACCCTCTCAGAAATCAGCCTGCCACAGGCATTCTCCTTTCCCAGAGTGATTCTCACGATCTCGTTCGTACGTACATATATACACATCAAAGTGAATTTCATCGACGTGAAAAACGTCGCTCAACGAACGAAGAAAAAACATACAGCTGTATGTAACGATACAACAACATTTGAAACTGAAACGTTTAAATCTAGAAACTAAAAGAAAAAAACTAAATACTAAAGATGAAACCTAAAGAAACTAAAGGAAACTAAACATCGATAAAGAACATCTTTATTTAGTCGTAATTGGGTAGAAAGCAACGATAATGTTCGATAAATGACCGAAAAATATACGCACGATATCGGACATTATTATTGGGACGATAGTGAATTCCGATTTAGCTCCCGTCGCATGATTATTGTCCGAGACGACGAATTTATTTTTGAAAGAACGGATGAATGGTATTTTTTTGTTGCGAAACGAAGACAACTTTGTTCGACGTTGGATTAGGAAAATTTATTTGAATTCTATTAATGTATCTTTTATTCGTTGATGATGATCGTAATTACATTATAATGTAACTATAAATTTAGTTGGTAGAATCTCGGTCACTCGTTAAGCGTTAACGTTATACTAGTTCAAAATATTGTTTCCAACTTTTCGGTCATTTTATATTATTACATTCTACTTTATGATATCACGGTTACGAAAGGGAATTCCAAAGATTTGCTTAATACTTTTTATCGTCGCTATTCCTTCTTCCATCTAGATGCTGCAATTATATGAATTATTTATGAAACTCAGCGTAATAGTAACGTGAAAACAATCTTTTTTAAATCATAGAAATTCCATTTTACGCTTCTAATCCTTATAATGGGTTCCTATAAAATATCTATTATTCTAATAATTTTTTCGTACTTTGATAAAATAATCTATAGGTTATTTTATTTCTATTTTCCAGTAATACGACATTTATTCAACTTTTACATAATATTTTACTGCTTCATCCTTAATGGGTTAACGTAATTGTGGGAACTAGGTTTCTTTATGATTATTTAATGTTACGTACTCATATAGCTTTAGAGGACAGAACAAGTAGCTTTCCTTTTGTTGCTTTTAAAATATTAATAGGTTAATGCAGCTAGAACCAAGCAAAAACTCTAACAACAAAAAACCATCATAATGATGTGTTTTAGATAGTTTGTTGATCGTATCTGTTACATCATGAGTAGCCACAAACTGGTACTAGTTCAATAGACACTACAGTTAAGTTTAACGCACCATAACATGTTTCCGTCTAATATTATACAATTGAACATCGTACGTAACATAAATTAAAACAGTAACAGATAAAATTATGCTATTTAATTAGCTAAGATATCAATTACGTTGAATCTCATTAACCAACATTATACGGAAGTTTACTTGTATAATAACTTACTAAAGTTACTAAAGCTATTTATACCTGTTTTTGAACATTATATTTTTATTTGTTTCTCATTATGTTTTTTAATTCTTTACATTTGTAAATTTATTTGTATAGTTGTCTAGCTAGAAGATCTAAGTTTATAGAGAACGTTCGCTCAAAATATCAATATTTGATATTGTCAAATTCAAGATTTTAATTTAGCAATGGTCCTTAGCTCGAAATTATATGTTGTTTCTCAAAACAAAGAAGTAAGTTTATTGAAAGTTTTGAGCACAAACGTTGTCTATCGACAGAAAACTATGTTTCTCGAAAACCGAAGATATAAATTCATTGAAACAGTGTTTTGTTGTTCTCAAATCTAAAATCTACACGTATCGCAAATCTTTTATTCAAAATTGGTTTGTTTCGAGAAACAAAGATATGGGTTTACTGAAAACTTTCAGTTACCGTTAAATCTAACATCTAAATTTTCCAGAATATTTTAACTCAAAATTACATTGCCTGTCAAAAACAATTTCGTCTAAAATGACACTCAAATGTTAAGCTGATATTTTCTATGAAATCTTCTACCACGAAAAGTACGTAAATATAAAGAATATTTTATAAATGATTATACAATCGAAAAAGAATATGATATCACACGAAAAAAGAAGCTAAATATATAAAATAACATTTTCTCATTTGTTTGTGACAAAATTACGTGCTATCTGTTTAATACGTATACATTTAACTACTCTGTGTCTAGACTTGATGATCCTATCGTAGACTAATATCTCTACGTATTTGTGTTTACTGTATTGAGTAACGAAGAACGCACGATAAAACAATTTCTTCACGCACAATAAATTTTATTAATTTAGAAATTGTTGGAAAAGCGTTTCTTATTCCGTTGAATACAAAATTTTGCTTTTCGTGCCATATTAAGTTTCTGTGAACCCTTTCTACTTTTTTCTAATATTTTATTTTATCAAATTTTTTCTTTTTAATTGCTCGGTGCTTTAACTTCTTCAGAGTGGGTTAATTGATTTAATACGATTGATATATAATTATGAAGTATATTAAATATATAATTATGTCGAAAATAAATACATATTATTTACATAATCTGCAATGAAAGTCAACAATAATTTTTCCATAAGCACTTGTATATTTCAGTTAATTGAAGAAATAGAAACTCTGAAACTCGTCGTTTAACGGATTTCCTAAATCTAGAATAAAATATACAACTTCAAACATGATCATTTACTCAAAAAGCACACGTATACGTTTGCTACAACGTAAAATCGTTTTTATTCCCTTGTACACTATATTACATCGTAATTAATTATTAACTTATTATTCGATACAAAGTATTTAGATGATATTCGCGTGTATGTTTTTAGTTCTAAGAACACCGTACCGGAAGGGTTGAAGAACGATATTTAAATTCGTACACGATATTCAAACCCACTTAATTTCTGCAACCGCAAACAATTCAGCATCATTTCATACATCCTTGAAACCGGTCTCGTCTATGCGCACCAAACCGGGCCAATAACCTAAGTCTTTGCTGTTCCAGTGAACTACATAAACCTTCCGTCTTAATGCTTACGTCTCAAACGTAATCCTTACTTTCCCCGACGCATAAATCGCAGCAGCCAATCACGAACCAACCCTAACCTACTTCCATTCGGTTATGTTAAAATTGCTAGGAAAGGGTTATTTGACTCGCATCAACGTTCAACGTTGATCGAGTGCAAAGTGCAGTGACCTAACAAAAGTCACTTGCACTTACAAATAAATACAACCGCTCTCTTTCACCCCTTCCCAAAATATAGTATATAAGCACCGCCTTACAGCGACTTAAATCCAATCCAAAACGCTAAAAAAAATGTAATTCCTACACACAAAATATCGTATGGTTATGCTGTACCGTCACGTATCGGTACTTTTGCCTAATCCACCCCACAACCGAAATACATTGTTTATTGTAAATATCATAATCGTGTAATACCTACCTTCTTGGTCAATAAACGTTTTTAAAAAAAAAAACAAATACAACGAACGAAATATATTTTGGCAGATTGTTTATATAATGTGATGTAAACATAGGCTTCTATCTACAAAATATTATATTCGCGTGTATATTGCCAACTTTTTGCTCCATGAGCGCTTGCTTGCTTCTTCTTTATCTGCTTTTTTTTATCATTTTCAATAACATTTTTAATATTAATATCACATATCCAAGTTACTCAGCTTTTGATTTTTTTCTAACATCCTCTAATTACCTAATACCTGATTAATCGAACGCTTATCGATCCAATTATCTGAACACGAAACTATTATTTAAACGACAAATCATCGATAACGGAACGGAAAAGGATTTCCTATTACATAAACTGCTATCTCTCCTACGACAATTTCAAATAAGTAGAATCCTACCGTAAGGAAATCTCACGTTCTATCATTCAGAATGCTGAAGATCGTTATAAGTCAAGATCGTTAGAATTTGAATTTAGTCACGTACTCAAACGTCATCCCTTTAATTTCGTAATAAATTATTTCGTGATCTCATTTTTTGCCACGATACGTTTTTACCGCCTGAACGAATACAATAAATTTTGCGTAACAGCGGAACACCATTTTATGAAAATTAGCGATACTATTAGCACCTCTATTTCATGGCTAGAAACATAAATCTGGCGAATCGTACACGGTCATTGCAACGAAATCGTATCGAAATCGTAACGACGTCGAATCGCTCGGCGTGCATTACGGAAAGTAGCACATTTCAATTGCCTTAGGAAAAAGAACAAGTCTATGTTTGATATGTTTGAACGTGCGGCTGCCTGTTTGGCCGCAACAGAGTCATCGCACCATGTGCAGACTAATATTGCCTGACGCTTGAGTTTGAGTTATTGTATTTATTTCTTCAGGTAAAATTACCTTGTTATGGGTAGCTTTGTATAGGCCATAGATATTCTAAAGATATAACGTAACCTAGTAACTGAAATAGATACGGAAAAGGATTGCAAAAACTAGCGCTTTATTTTTACAAGAGTCAAAGCACTGAAACTACCAAATAGCTGTGCAATTTTGAACAATCCGTATCAATCCAGATAGTTTTACTTTTAAAATCGAATTTCAAATATTCGTCCCAAAAATGACTGTCTTTGAGCGTGTCTATCCAGAAACGTCGTCAAATCTTTGTAATCTTTTTATTACGAATCTTAGATATGTGCTTTTCTATACAGCATATACATGTAATACATAAGACAATTCGAAAGATAAATGGTAAGTGGAACACGTTTTTATAAGCAAGTAGCTTTTATTTAATCCTGATTAAAGATCCTTGCAGATTTAGAAATACAAAAAGCGCAAAAATGGAGTAACCGAAAACGATCAGAATTATGACATTTTCCCTGTTAGGCAGTCATTTTAAAACACTGTGCATGGCAAGGATCCGCGGCAGGGCTAAGACGCGTGATTTCGTACGCTGGATTGAAAGAGCAGAGGAACCAGAGCCGGCGTATTTCGGCCAGAGCCGGTTCAAGGTGGAAAGACCGTGTTGCGCGTTTGCTCTGTTTGGATTCGGGCGGGCGCAGTATCGGTGGCGGCGGCGGTGGCGGCGGCGGCGACGGCAGCAGGTGGAAACGCTTCTGAAGCGGAGCCGACGAAGGTGGAAGTGGCGGAGCGCATCGAAAACTGGTTTGGAGCGGGAGCTCGGCGGCGCGGCGGCGTGGCGCGATGCGACGCGGCACGGCGCGGCGTGGCATGGCAGTTGGCGAAGTGGGGAACGATCCGTTTCGCGGCGGCCGGTGGGGGCAAGCTTGGCAGCGACAAGTGATGGTTTACAGTTATAGTCAGTCCGGATCGGGCGTTCGGTCAGCCGAGACTACTTGTGCCAAGCGTTAAGCTCCACAATCGATTTCGATTTGTCGAGCCGGTGTATTAAACGCGACGTCGCTTATACGCGCATACACGCGCGATCGCTTCGAGACGAGAGAGTTTGAGAGTGAAGTGTCGTCGTCGACGTCATCGTCACCGTCGTCGTCGTCGTCGTCGTCGTCGTCGTAGTAGTCTGTCCACCCCTGTCGACGTTTCTATACTTTGGCCACGCAACGAGCATCGTTCTTATCCAAGGATCGTACGTTCATTCTCGGCCTCGACGATATCGCTACAGTTGCACCGTGTGGCCGTGCAACTTTTTTTTTAAACGAACGAGTTCAACCTGGACCACCGAAACCCTCTGTGAAACTTGACGAAATCGAATCGAGCACAATTAACGGTATATACCAGACTGGCGGAAAGGAAGATCCGCGTGGACGAAACGACAGCGCCGTGAATATGTGTACGTCATCGTTCGTGGGTTCATTGTGCACGATTAATTGGATACGGGCGCACGTATATCAGCCCGTCGTTCGCGTTTCTTTTTACCTTCGAGTTCGATTCTTTTCGCGTTTCGATCTCGCGCGACTATCACTGCCTTGCCTGCCTCGTCTCTTACCGATCGTGAGAGTTTCCCGATGAATCGTCCCGTTCTAACTTTCTTCTCGTACGTTTATTTAGCCTGTACGCAACGTAAAAGAGAAACAATCTTCCCGTCGTCTTTATCAGATAGATCGTTAGAACATTCCGGATCGATAACCAATCGGAGAGCGCGAGAAATATTTCTCAATCGTATTGCACGACGAGTAAACGAACGAACGATTCGAGGAAACGATCATACTGTTTCGCTCGTCGAATCGATTCCTCCATTTATTTCGACGAATTTCTTTTGTATCGAACGCGCGACATCCGCGAGAAAAGCGACGCCTCGATGCGCGTAAGAACGCACGCGAACGAATACGGTCACTCTCGTACGCGGATGTGACCTCGTAACACTCGGCGAGGACTTCGAGACGATCACGATGGAAATGGGAAATGAAAACGCACACGCGGAGATAATCCGCCTCGTAGCGAGCGTTTCCGTCGCGTGCTGCATTTTTCTTTTCTTTCCTCGTTCAGCGCGTCCTACGCGCTCGCCAAACAAATACGCTGACTCAATGTACGTTGCGTACCGCAAGAAACAGGAATTCCCTGAAAAGCGTTCAGGCTCATGGGAACGAGTTTCGTTCACGCAACCAACGTTCGCGAAATTCCATACACGTGACTCGGAATAGCTTTACCAAACTCGTTATCTCCGAGCATCGTTCTTGAAAATCCAATGCATTATTTCATTCCTACAGACCTATCGAATTCGAATACTTTCGTTATATCGTTCGAGAGATTTTCCGTAGTTAGAGCATTTTGAGAAAAAGAGAAAGGAAGATTCTCAGGGATAAATTAGAACATAACTCGATCTTATTTGTATTTAGGGTGAGAATGATAGTCGCCGATTTAAGAGGCGTAGAGAAAGAGGAAGCGACTAGTAACACGGTGAGAAGAGAAAATCACCTCTCGCGTTACATTGTTGAACTTGAATCTAACGTTAAACTCTAAATTCTCATTCGGCTCGTGTCGTCATCGTTAAATTCGATCGGAGCTGTTCTTTATTCGAAGCGCGAAAGTTAGATTTCGTGGATGCGATACTACTAGCCGATCTTTTTCTAAATATAAACGAAAAGAACTCTACGAATATGCATAGAAACGATGTGAACAACATTTAAATCAGATTTCCGGTTTCACAGTGTTATCTAGAATACGAAGAATGAATTGAAATAATGAATTCGATGATTCCAACTATCACACGAAGTTAAAAGTTTTTTAAACGATCCACCGATATTTCAAAGGTGCGGCTCGATCACGCAACGATATAACTAAAAATATTGGAACGTTCAGTTATACGATAATTCTACAGATGCCACAATAAGGATGAAAAAAAGCGAAAGGAAGCAATGATGGCAGGGAGAAAGGAGGAAAATCCCGCTAGTCGTACAACTCGTTTCTTTGCTCGTCTCCAACGGAGGTTCTTCTTCCATTCATAAATTCGAATCAACAATAACAACTCGCGGTGTTGTGTTGCTACGGTCGCGTATACGTGAAAATGTATTCCGTCGCGCGATATCGATTCACCACCTTATTTACGATCGCTGAGAGAGAAATTAACCCTCTATAATTGCATAGTTGGTTATACTTTTCCACGTTGATAAAAAAAAAAAAAAAATAAAAAGTAACACGTAAATTATTTGATGGAAATACGAGGGTATAATAATAATAAAAGAAATATATATACAAATGTATGTGTAAAATAGAAATAACACGATAACGTATCGTATCAGATGTGGAAAAAAAGATTCCGTGCTTTTAGTTTTACGTTGTTTTACGATTTTTATGTCTTTTGTTCTTAATCTTATCCTTGGTATAGAAACGACTAAAATAAAAATAACACAATGTATATGTATATTAGGCGTAGAAGAAAAATTCTGTACCTTTAGTTTCATGTTCTTTTGTGAGCAAAATGTACTTTTCAATTCTTAAAAATTAAAATTATTTCCTATCTTCTGATTATTTCAATGTTTTCTTTTCCATTCTTTCAGTCGTTTTGACCCAGCTGTTTCTGCATCTCGAACGTTTTACAATTACTAGAATGATATGTACGAAGGATTTGACGAGTAAAAAATTTTACTCAAAATGTTGTTTAAGTAATCTCCGATATTGTTTCGTATATGTTATACTATCTATCTGTATCATTGCCAACAAAGTATATCGTTCTTGTAACTTCGATAGATAACTGAAGAAAGAACATACTCATGAATACACATTTTATCAGAGATAATTATATTTTCAATTATTTTTTTAATTATGTCGGAATCAGAATATTAAAGGATACGTTATTTTAAAAATAAGATATCTCCGCTATAGACACGTTAAAGAGAGCAGAGGCATACGCCATAATATAAAACTAAATATAAGACTGAAGCACCGAATTTTTTTGCATCTAATAGATACATAAATGAAGCATATAACTTTCAACTCACATAACGTTAGAAAGCATTAACATTAGAACTATCAAACCAGTTAAAACGACCGCTATTGGATTTTTCCTTTTCGATAATATTAATATTTACTTTTACCGAGATAGAAACGTGATTTCATCGAATTTTTATTATCGATCGAAAACGTAGCGAAAACAGGAAATGCTACTCCTGTACTCTTCCTCTCTAGCCTTCCTGTATAACGTATTTAGGTACATATTAAAGATGATAGCTCTAACGTTAAAAGAAGGACGATAACATTTTGGGTTCTCAAAGATATTCTTTGATCCGTTGTTTTGCATGGCTGAAGCTCAAATTCGGGAGCAGGCACGGCGCGCGTAAATTTCTTCTCACGACGACTGTTTGCATAAAAATATCTTGCCCGCGATCGTTACGCCGTTGAAAACTTTCAAACAAGAGAGAAATAAATCCCGTTTAAACGGGTTTGAACGCACTAGATTACTGAACGTTGACGATGCAAAATCGACCGAATCGAGTGAACGCGCAACAGGTCTCCTATCCGAACGAAAGAATTGTCAATTTTCTGTCGTTTCGTTCTCGCGGCTGCGAGATAAGCCGTGGACGTCTTCTTTTCTTCCATCATAATACGCGATAATACGCGACTTTCACCTCGTCAGCCAATATAATTTCCACGTGTTGCGCAGATAGTGCCTTCCTCCGCTGGCAATCGAAGGTAATTTCATCGGATGCCCGAGAGATCCAGCTGGGAATCCCCGAAAGAAACTCGAAGCACGAGTTATTGATCAACTCTGGCCGCGAGCGACAGGCAGAAGAGGAGGAGAAGGATTCGTTCGACGGAGGAACCTGAATGACGGGATAAAACTTGTGTCGGTCGAAGCGAGAAGGAAAAGTGTCGTGTGTTAAAACAATTTGGAGCGAACAAGAAGCAAAGAGGAAATATTTTTTCGTGAAAGAAGAAAACGTAATTAAAAAGAAAGGGAAGAATAATCGAGAATTTATATAAAGTGTCAATTGGAAAGTGTCGATTGTTCTGCGTGGAAATAGGAATATAATAGAATTGATATATTTAAGAAGATTGGCGAACGGGATAATAAACGGATTCTTCGAGTTCGTCGAAGGAGAAAGCATCGATTTTCATCGAATTCGAGTGACATAGAGAACGAGAGCTGGTTTCTTCCATGGACGCGCGTCGAAGATAATCGAACGCACCTCAGCCAGGACCGCCGACATCCAAGGTAAATATAGCACCTGTTTTCCCGTCTTTCTGTTTCACCTTTAATGCCCACGCGTTTCTTCTGATCGAGCAGAAATACCGGTGCGTGCGTGCATTCACCTACGTTTGCATAGCAATGCGCATTTTTGCATCGCGGCCGTGCACGAGCGCCAGTGTCTCGGCGACGAGAGAAAAAAGAGAGAGAGAGAGACAGAACGAAGAAAGGACGAAGAATCGAGTGAGAAAGAGAAAAAGGCAACGTGTGCATGCGTCAGGTTTTCTTTTTGCTCGCGTATAGCAAAATGTAAATGACGTATGTTGCCGTGATACGACATTATTCCTTCGTTGACAACGAACGTAACAATTTCGTTACACGAGTCGATCGAACTCGCTTTCTATCCTACCGTTGTCGTCAAACATTTATACATACTTTTATTCTCGATTTGTCACGGCGTTACAATGAAATATAAAAGCAAGATTACGCGGTTTCGTGATAAGTTCGCCGTTCAGTCGAAGGTTATCGTTCGTTTGGTAATTACTATCGGCGGCCGTTCGATCATTCATTAACCGCGTCTCGTAAAACCTTGCACGAGAATGTCCTCGGAATATTTTCTCTCTCTCTCTCTCTCTCTTTCTCTTTCTCTTTCTCTTTCTTTCTCTCTGTGTTACTCTCCGTTGGTTCTTTCTAAAATTAAGCGAGCCAGCGATCAAGCCAACGAGCGAACTTTCGTTTCACGAACGAAGCGGTGTTTACGGGAACGGTTGCACGTTGCCCCGCTGTTTTCCGCTGTATCTGACGTTTCGAAAAATCGGCTCGCGTCGCCTTGCCGTGCCTGCAATCTGCTCGACTTTCTCCGCAGCGGAGCAGATTAGATGAGCGACGGAATTTGTTACGCGAAGACTCGCGTTAGAAATTCAGAAAACGGGGCACATTACTTATACAGGTACAGAATACAACGGCTCAGAAAAGTATTTGAACGCTTGTAGAAATTTTTTACGAACATATTATGTGTGTCGTAGGAAACATTTTGAAATTTCATTAGCACCGTTATGAGAGTACGCTATCACGATTACATTGGAAAAGTTCAACATAGCATAGAAGTTACAGGATATATATGCCAAGCGTTACAAGCATATACAACGGCTACAAAAAGTATTTGCGCAACACTGTATTTACATAGCGATCATACTAATCATACTTACTATTTTACGAAAATTTGATACTATGAGAAACGATAATTGTTTTATACTATTTTATACTATTAGATTGATAACGAAAAAGTGTTTCATTGAAAAATGAGAATACGTGCAAGTATTTCTTGTAGACACTGTACTTTGCAAAGATCATCGAGATATTTAAACGAACAATTACTGATTATATTAGTAAACTACGATATTTAGTGAGATCAATTTTAATACCAATTATATGTTTGAAGCTTCTATGTAAGCTGTATATTAATTTTTTATTAATCGTACGTGGGTGTTTGTATCTTTTATATACAATTTTCCGATTGATTTCAAATTCTACCAACATAATCACGATAGTCGTGTTTCGTTATAGCGTTAATGAAATTTCAGAAAGTTTCATATAACACGCGTGATACGTTGATTAAAATCTTCCACGTCACTGTGTATGTTTGTGTACTTGCATGAACCAGTGCATATTTTGGGTATATTCTTATGAAAAGTGGTATCGTATATTCGTATTCTTCTGACAAATGATCTTTAGAATAGCATAACAGGACTTTTGTAAGTAAAGAAAGGGAAGCTTGGGTGAAATGATATATATATATCTATACTATAAAGTAACATAAGATTTGGAATTATAAAATATCGTTAATAATGAAATGCCATAATTCGTTTTCAATAAACACTTGGACGATGATTATTTCGTTTCGTCCATTGCGTACTCTGTTTGTATAAAAATAATTCTATAATCAAGGGTTTCATTGTTGAAGTAGGTTTTCGAAATCCACAATTATTGACAATTCTTTTCTTTGCTTGATGACTATAGTATTTCTAAAGATGGCATACTGTCAACGTTAAGCTTCTTGTATTATCCACATTGATAAAGAAATAGGTATGCTCAGATTGAAAAATATCTGGAGAATAAAATGGGTTATTCTTCCAACATAGGTTATTGAAAGTTTCCGTAAACATAACGCTGTTATTATTAACTATACTATCATGCGTCTAAAACCTAACACAAGATTCTCGAAATTTACATTTTATTTGTTAACGTATTTTCTTACATTAGTATCATTTTATTTATATCTCATATAACGACAAAAAAATAATTGTTGAAATATTATCTTCCTCTTCCTCGCTAATAAATGTTATTTTTTATTAACGCGAGTAATAAAAATATTCAACGAAATTGAATACTATTTATTATTTAATAAACTCAAGATTATTTATTATCCGATAGCTGATATATGTAGATAGAAAGTTGCCACTGAATTCAAGTACTTTAATACGTACAATCATTAATTATCGATAAGCTTTCTTATTGCTCCATTCTAATGCCCTCGATTTCCTCTATTGCAAAACATCATATTATTATAATCACATTTAAAGAAGAATTAAAGAAAAATCAAATCTACTTAATGTTCAAATGCTAGTCAGTGATAATACAAACAATAGGATTCCCATTGAATAAAGAAGTCTCGTTTACATCGATTAACACACTTATGAGAATTACTCTCTGTAAAGAATCCGAATATGCATTCTCGTGGAACATGATTTAATTAAATTGACACGCGTCATTGGAAACTGTTTCCTCGCATTGTATTATCACGAAAACAAGCAGAAGGTAAAAGGAAAGTTTCTTGTTTAGTAGCCTGTGTTATCGTTTTTATGTGGAATTGTTATCGTTATCGCAAAAACCCAACTGTTTGTACAAACGAGAGCAACTAAGTAGCACATAAGGAAAGTCAAATAGGTTTTCGAAGTATAGTATCACGCGGATAGTGTTTACTATCGATATTAGAACACGGCCAACCCATTAAAACGTACACAGGAAACGACTTTTGGCTCAGATTAGTCCCCAGGGATTTGCATATAGAGGCCATTCCTCCGCATCAGTTCGAGGTACCAAACGAGACGAGTGTACACTTGACAAGAAAACGTTCGTATTTCAATACACGCTGTTAAACATCGTAATTTACTGTTTACTAAAATTCCATTTCGTTTCGACACGCCTGAGTATATAAGAAACAACAATCGTTTGATCAAACACCGTGAGAGCTAAGTTCAAGTTATTCAATTTGGAAAATTTTTGAAAATTTCAGTATAGCAAAAATTTTATCAAAATCTATACAAGTTTATATTAGGTAATGTAAATTTATTTAGTACAATTTATTTGCATTTTAATATCATGATATATGAATTATTTTGAACATAAGAGAAGTATAGCAATGAGAGTAAGAAACTTATTCATGAACAATAGCAAGGAGTACGTGCAATTCACACGATTACAACAAATTACGAACGTAATTATATATATAAAATTCTTATTTTTGTTTATCAAACGAAATAATTATTACATATTATTGTTACAACTACGTAACCACTCTAATGCTTAAACAACAGTTACCTGTCGATACAATTGCTGATATTCTATTTACATTCTTCTATTTCTATATGAGCAAACGTTTAAAAATATGCCTCCACGATAAAATTGTACGATATTTAAAAACAAAGCAACTTTTACTAACTCGTTTCCCCGAGTATTTTATCTTTTAAGAAAAATTCTATTGTACAGACTGTTACGAAATAATGACTAACTATTTCAAGTTGAAGTTGAATGTGGAACGTGGTACGAAGAAGATGATAAAATTTCAGTTATCTTCAATTTCGAAATCATAGGGCATTTTAACTAAGGAGGACAAAATCTAGTAAGGTAGAGTTATTTTTAAGTCACCTAAGCTTCCACATCTTAACATTCGATCTTCAACTTTACTCAAAATAATCAAACTTGCATGTATATTATGAAACGCCGATATAATGTTAATCTTTAACATTTATTATCCTATCTATCTTACATACGTATTAATGTTTAAATATATCGTAAAAACGAAAGAAAATATCGTCTACTTTAAATATAGCAAGAAAAAACATCAAAAGCCAAAAAATTACACAAATAACCCTATGATAAAGTTGGAGATAAAAATAAATAACCTCCAGAAATAAAGTGACATACACACTGAATTGGTAACTACAATCGAGAATATTAATTTCGGTTGAACGAGTTTTCCTTTACACGAGCAAAAGCTATATTCTCGTAGAAATAAATATAAAAAAATAATTATATATATATATATATTCTTGTCAGGTTATAAATATAAGTACAAGATATATTTCATTGTTTAGCACGCGATTAATGACCAGTTAAAATAGTCTAGCTTTTAAATGCAGATCGCTTAAAAGTGATTCATAACCGAATTTGTCGAATTACAACACGAATCACTCAGCTCGACTCAAATATCCTTTTGACCCAAATATAACAGCAGTCTCAATAGCGTCCGTTCTATTCGTTATATTAGTAACATTTCGTATTTTATTAATTCCGCGGTCATCACACTTTCTCTTATCGTTTCACTCGGTTCCGTCACTCCGATTGAAACGACACTCGTCGTTGCTCGGATTACTGATACCTCGTCGCGGCACGTGAACGTCATCGTCGAACAAATTTCCTACTTTAAAAAAAATAATGGACACGCGTTAGTGTACTTCGTCGTTCTATATCTACAAGCCATTAATTATAACAATAATTAACTGCAACACGCTTTAGCAATATGTGTACACTAAGTCACGGACTCCGGCCGGTTTTAAAATACTTTCGTGTCGCGAGTGTCATAATAATAACGAGAGTCTAGGCTCGTAGTCAGGAAACCGACTGCGGCCTGATAATATCTTCCATCGTTCTGCTTCCTTAAAACCATTTGTCGAAACGCGACCAAGAGGAAGGAGGGCGTGCTTGAATTTCGACCGAAAGTTGAAATTCACTCCACGATCGTCGTCGACTCGTCCGCTTTCACGAACGATTTGCTTGCAGCGAATAAAATCTTCACGGCGATTCGTGGAATTTTGACGTCGTTAAAACGAGAATAAATGAATGGATTTTTCGACGCGCCACGTCGTTCCGGTTGATTCGAGTGCACGTTGAGAATCTTTGATGAGAATCCATTTAGGTCATTCGCTATGATTAAATTAGCGGAGAATAATAAATTGATACTATTATTACCTTATCTGATAACTGATCTTATTACCTAGAATAATAAATTGATACTATAAGTATTATCTTATGCAGTTTGTCGAGAAAGTAAGGAATTTTATAACTTGTTTATAATCTTTTTTAAATATAGTCAAAATTTTATTATTGAAATCTGTTTTTGGAACATTATTGTTCTGTGTTGTAAGTTTGGAAATTGTGGATATAAGAGAGATATCACTGATAATTCTAAATTAAAAACTAACGTGTAAAATTACATCTACTTGATGATTGGCTATTTTTTCGTTAATAACTCAATATCGCGATGGAATAGTATTCGGTGATTAAAAATGGAAGCTTGTTGGCTAAAATAGCATTCGATTCCTAAAATTCTCCTCCTGTATTTCATTAAATGTATAAAATTCCGCAATTATTGGAGGCAAAATGGATTTTTCCGAACAAAGGGAAATATTCAAATTTAAATTATTTTGGAAATTAAAACAAAAATATATCATAATAGTAATTGTATAATTATATTAATTTAATAATATACTATTAGTATACGATATAGCGTATAATAATTTATATTTTTTGTAATCAAACCTACTGGAATATACTTATTGATTTATATTATTAATCCGACATATGAAAATGAAAATAGACGCTTCAAATTTAAGATTCTTCTTTTCGGTAGACGTGTACTCTTTAAATTCGTTTCACATCAATAAAATATCCTAAAATTTTTCACAAGAAAAAACTTATAGGTAGCTAAATATTCACAGTGCAGCGAAGAATGGAATAAAAAGATGTTTATGAAGATAAAGGAATTCTAGAAGCAAGCGGATGTGACATTCTTTGGTTCGCTGTTCCGTGTGCTCTGTACACTTAATGGTTAACTCGTTGAGTGTGTCGTGTTTTTATCAGCGTGACGTTATCTTTGACGATATTGATCAAAGCTGAAAATAATCCGTCTATTGAAAAAGTCCTTAACGCAGTGTTTCTGAATTGTCCCCAAATATATAATATTCGTTCATTTATTAAATGGAACTTTTATGTTTTCTGTATTAAGCAATCCTCTTAGCTATCGCAATTTCTTTCGTTATATAAAATCGTGTCGATCGGTATATATTAACAACGAAAATCTTACATTTTTCTGGCTGGAAAACTACTGGAGCAGAGATTAGAATGTGAAGAGCCGTATTACATAGAAAGAAACTGTATTTCAAGAAAAGATTTTTATAATCAAGCGTGATTCAGTTCTGCGTGAAATTATAATATTCGTCTTGGACGTATGGAACTCTTTTAAAAGAGAGCATTAAATATTTAGGAGAAGAACTTGGATAACATTCCACGTGAATGAACTCACAAACCGGATCTTTGAGGTGAGAAAAACCACTATTATTTCCTGTCAGAGAAAATATATTTTTAATGAAAAAAAATAAAAAAGGACGAAACGTTGTCCGATCGATAACATTGAATATCTCGCTAATTTTCTGACTATTTCTATTCCTTCGACGATATTTTCATAAAATATTCGACTCGTCGAAACATTTGCGTTTTAGTAGCTGTTTCTTCAGGCGTGTCGTGTTCAGAACAGTTTCGCATTGTGAACATGGTGCTTTCTAAAATTCCACTTACGATGCTAAGAATTATACAAATAACTGTGCACAGATATTGTCGAAACTACATATTCAGAAACGTAATACATTATTAGAGATGCTATCCGATTCTAAAATATGTTGAGAATCTTAAGTAACGATTCAAAGATATTCAAGTTCAGAAATTCGTTCGATGTTATCTCTGCAGCATTATAAAATTCTATTGACAAATATCGTCTAGAAAATAATTGAAAGGTTTTATTTGTATGCAAGATAAGAAGAATGGAAATTCCAGATAATTGCAAGCTACTATGCAACATTCCGAGAAACATTTCTCTTTCTATTAGTTTGACATGTTCAGAAGTATCCTAATACTTGTATATTTTTTCGAAACTGTGTACTTTAATAATAAATAATAATTTAATAATATATACGTATATATTGATATATTAAATATTCATATAATTATCAAAGAAATAATAGTAAATAATAATAAATATAAATCAAACTGCAATGAATATTATTCTTTGTAATCATCGTAACTGTATAGAACAGTATATTAGAACCGGATTAAATTTGGACTTTTGAACGACAATATGAAATAATAAAACAGGCGTTTGTAATTGATAAACATTATAAAATTAGTTTGTCACTTGATAGCTTAAGTATTAGGTTGCCCGAAATGTTTCTTTCGTTTTATAAGGAAATAATAGACGTACAATGTTTTTTGCTTTATATTAGTTTATTGAATTATGCACGAATATAATAATAAAGATAGAACGAAATGGATCATATTTAATTCAATAAAATAATATAAAACAAATTGTTGTTCATCTATTATCACCTTATGAAACGAAAGAAACTTCCCGACAGCCTAATACTTGCTGAAAAATTTGTTGTTCTTAATTATTTGTAGATATTTAGATGTAGACATATACGATTCAATCGTACACAAACAGAATAATATTTACTAACTGGATTTAAAAGTCGCAACCAAGGAAAAACAAAGACATGTGACGTCGAGAATTTCCACTTCCAGGAAGTGAGGTAGGAACGATACTCTCGAAATCATTGCTAATCTCACATTGAAATTTTACGTTTCTACACGGATATGACATCGTAACATCTGCAATTTGTCGAAACGAGGCATCGCTGTACGGACAAGTACGTTCCTGGAAGAGATTCCAAGTAACGAGACTTAAGTAAATACTATACTACGCGAAAGAAATTTCGTTCTTAAATGGCTAAGTTAATCGTAACGATGGAATTCAAAATTAATAAAGACAAAGTTACTTTCGTCGATTTTATCCCGCGGAGATGCGAGAAGGATACAATTTATTTTTATCGGGAACGGCACAGTGCATCAAACGGTAAATAAGCGAATAAACGACTAAAAAATTATTACACCAAGATTATAGTAATCTGAACGAGTTCACTCGCCTTTCTAAGTTAAGAAATTGAAAGAATATCACACTGATATCATATACATACTTTGAGAGTTTGCTTGTACGAAACTTACAAGTCGCATTTAAAAGTTATCGGCAATCAAGTTAAAGATAACATTTTCTTGTAATTAATCGTAGTTGACTAAGACTTGCAGAATCATTCATCACAATCTTTCCACGAATACAACTATACAAATGAAACATAAACAGGTATTCATAATATTATTTAATACGTCTGTTTACGTTCCACTTTTATAATCGTGTCCATAGAAATACGAATTTGCGTAAACATCTGTAATTTACTTTCTAGGAATATCCAACGGAGCATGCGAAACATTATCATCGAGGATTCTGACAATCTTAGTCAACTATGATTAATTACAGAAAATTGTAAACTTACCTACTCATAATGATATTTAATAGGTCTGAACTTCGGATGTTTTATAACATTTGTGCGTATAAAACTCTGCACATCTTTGCACATAAACATTTTTCATAAATATACAGAACATTTATCCTATTAGTAAACACTCACCTACACGAAAGTAATGTTCCACGAAAAACTTCTATGTATATATATACCACCCAGCTGATGTCCCATCATGTGCCATTAATTTTACGTGTTTTTAAAACGCTACACGACCGTATTATATTGCCGGTATACGAAACATCACAAAAAGTGGTTCGAGTCCCACGAGTTTACTGAATTTTCGAGCAAACCAACCAGTTTCTTTTCCCCGACTTGTTTCGCGAATATTCCGGCTACATATACAACACGGATAAATATCCCGACGTGTTTCGCCAATAATATATATACAAATGATTCCTGGTGTGCAGATAATAATGTGATCCGGTGCATTATATCGCTAATGAATAGACACACGTCCAACTCCGAAGGACTTGACACGCGGCGCGACTTAGATAACTCCGGTAACGTAACATTCACACAACAGAGTCGTGTGTGTTCGGTGTAATGGTCCCACGTGATACACCGTGTCCCCGTCATTAATGAAGTCGCAGAATGTGTTCGCATTGGGTGCCATTATACGCGAGCTTCGAGCATGTACTCGGCCGTGAGCAAGAATGCTTCTGTGAATGTCGTCAACAGAACCGCTGCGGTCTGAGGTCGATGACGGCGCAAAAAAGAAAAGAAAAAAAACAGAGGGTAAGAAAAAAGCGAAGAAAAGATAAAAAGTAACGACGACGAGAGAAGAGTAATCATTTTCTTTGGCCGTAAAGAAATGACGTTTATAATGTCAATGGAAATATCGCAGAGGAATTTCTTTCTCTCTTTCTTTCGATTCGACCGAACCGCAATTCATCCAACGCCGATGGTGTTCGACGAACAGAAGGATGTATTACCAATAGATTCGACGAAGATTAATATCGAAGGATGCTCGAAGGCATCTCGCGAATCGAGCCATCGAGTCAAGTTGATGTCTCAGTTGAAGTGCACGCTGAAGATCTTATTGTGACACTCGATAAAACGTGTAAGACTCGCTGGGTTTAATTGCCTTTTTCGCGTGTAACGATGCTCGGTGCTCGGTGGCTCTCTGCAAATGTGTTTCTAAACGAGGAATCTTGTATGCTCATTCGGAAATCGCTTCCAGACATTTCGATGGGAGATGATGACATCGTGTTAGACTTTTATTTGGTGTTGTAGTTTTCTATTATGTGTAATTTTAATAATATTGTGAAATTATCTTGTACGGGATAATCGAGTGATATGTGTATATATAGAAAAAATAGGGAATTCGAGACTGATTTACGAAATAGTAAATAGTTAACTTTGGTTTATTACCGAGTCATTAATCTTGTATAGATTAATTCGCGTTAATGTAGTTAAGAAATGGTGTTCTATCTAATGAGTGGTATTTTTAAATCACTTAAGCAAACTTACGATATCGTTCGTGAGAAAGAATGTTTGAATTTCTAAAAAAATAAAACTCTAGGATATCACGAAATTGTCACGCTTTTGTAAAGAAAATTGTAAAATTGAAATTTTCATGGGATTTTTCAAGAAATGGGACGACGAAATCTTTTCTAAATAAAATTTCAACCAGCCACAAGGTAATTTTCCTTCTGAATGACAGCTCTTTTCCTTTCCATCTTTCACACGGTTAACCTTTCTCGAGCAAGAATATTTCGCTGAGAAAAAAGGATTCGCAATATTCCACTTCCTGGCTAGCTGGAATTCACGTTCTCTGTGTCAATATGTACGTAGCCTGTGCAATTATGCTTCTACACTAGATTCTATGGAAATAATAGGTGCCTTCTGCAAATTTTTATTGCACCGTACCAGTATGGAACGCTGCACGAGCCAGTACATTAGAAACAATTACGATAACAGATTATAATGTGGAATGTATAATTATTTTCACATGATCGTAAGTAACTCGCTAACGTAACAACATCGACAGTCATGAATTTCGCCAGTATATTATTTCGTAACTTATTGCCGTAATTATTTATTAGCCTACGTAAAACGTTTAAAAATTATCGTCTGAAATATTAAAACTCCGTTAACGTTAACTCTGTTCAGTGTTAGAAACGTAGTTGGGAATATTCAGCGGAGAGTATAAAAAAGCAGAATTATTACGAGTCAGTTTCCCCAACGAGAAAATTGAACTGACCAATCCAGAAGAAAGCATCAGTCGCAACAGGCTTTCTCTCCATATTTTCTTCGCTGCTTTTTCTCTTCAATGTAATACTCGAACTTAACAAACGCTAGAACTTGTCTATTTCTTCAATTCTATACATACATACACTAGGAATTTTAATTACGACCATGTTTTGATAATAATTATACAACGTTATTTCAGTTTCTACGTATATTTTTCTTTTGAATTTTGTAAACTCGTTGTTTGTGTTCAATAAAATAATCATTCGTATGTATGTCGTACAATATACAATATGCATTTATACCAATGCACGATATATTTAGTAAATTCTTGTAATATATATATCTACTAAATACTAGAATTAAACCTAGTGATAACAATGAATTTCAAATTTAATTTGTCGATCGTTATTATCATAGTGTAATTAAATATGACGTATTAATTAAATAATATCAAACTCGATAATAACAGTCTATCGAAATACGTACATGTGTATATATCGTATTAATAATAATAACAATACCATTTGGAAACCATCTTTCCCGATTCAAGCACACAGGAAAAATAGAGAAAAATGAAAAATCAACATTATGAACATGGAGAATAATAATTAAAAAATGGCAGAAATCGTGATTACATTATTTTCTTTTGTCGATAATTCCTCGACCTATAACTGTCCATACGTCGCGCCGGGTCGTCGCGTTGATACACACAATTACTTAATCGCAGATCGTAGAGCACAGTGAACGACGTAATTGTGTGCGAAGAATTCTTGGCATTGAATCAAGCAGAGTCAGGGAAAACGGGATATCCCAGTTCGATTATCTCTCGGTTTGCGTGCACGTCTCTCGTGCGAGTGGTTCTTGATTGTCCTGAAATGTTTATACATACATCCGTTCAAATTATCGGGAGATCCCCCAGTTTGTTTATCTGTTTGCTATGGCAATCTTCCACTGTTTACATTTGTACTTCCCCATTGATTTCCTTCTAAAAGTTTAACATTCTGGACCTTTCAAATTTTTCTATATATATAGTTTTCCACGCGTTTTCGATCCATCAAAAAAATAGACAGACAGTTTAGAATTTCGGTATGCTTGGAATTCGACGAATGCTTGATACCGAAATTAGAATTTCTCTTTACAAACTGTTAGTATCGTTGCATATTTACTGTGCTTACCTCTAGTTGACACTAGGAATCGGCGGCTATTGCAACAACGAATTATCGAAATTCTTACTGCGTACGTTTGTCTTCTCGTAACTTACAGGAATTCACAGTTAGCTTCACCCAGTTCATAATTGATATCGAGTTAACACGGTTACGCGTCGAACTGTTAAACTACTTACGATGGTTTACGAAAATATTTGAACACTTATCGACGAAAATTTTTTAAGAATGTTACTATTACACGTGTTATATGAAACTGTCTGAAGTTTTATTAGCACCGTAATGAAACAGTCTATGGTGATTACGTAGATTGCTAAAATTTGACACCAATCTGAAAATGTGTATAGAAGTAACAAATTGCTTACCTAAATAAACCAAAATACAACAGACCTAATAAACATCATTAAAAGTAGAAATTACAATTCTAATAGGAATTAGAAGATGCACAGGAGTGCATCTTCAAAGTTTCAAATGTTACCAAATAAACCATGATAATTATGTCTTGTAATAACACTAATGAAATTTCAAAATGTTTTATATCAATGTTCAAATATTTTCTTAAGACACCGTGTAGAAAAAGGTTGAGATCCTACTATCTTCTGTTATCTGATGAGTCGATTATCCGATGTAGCCCAACGAATATTTCTTAACCTTATAGAACACACTTTGTGGTTAAGAGGCCGCCTATGCTATATGTTACGTTATAAAGTATACATTTTTTTAACTAAATCCTTTTTCCAAGATATTTTGGACTGTTGATATTAATAAAATAAATATATATATACCCTTGAATCTTTACGATTATTTTCCACATGGAAACTGATAGAATAATACCTAACCTAAAGAGGTAGGGGTAATAGACCTGTCGACAGGCCCTGATGTGATTTTTCCCCACGTGTGCACTGATGTGATTGTTGTCCACGTGTGCACCATAGGATTAATGACTAACAACTGTCGACTTACTCAAACGCTTAGCTATTATACAGCAACATACACGAGAAGATCATTTATTCCTCTGTTAAACCGCTTATACGATTACATAGAAAAAAAGACAATGACCTGCTATAACTCAAGAAGATGAATTGTTTCGCCTGAAATCCAATGTAGTCGAACGAATTTCTTAATGACCAAGAACTGACGACTTACTTAAACACAGCAATTAGCAACGTGATTGCACGACAAAATTATCGATTCCTTTCGCGATACTTTTTACGAATACTAACGGAACACAACCGGAGAACCGAACGTCTGAAACACTAGTGATTATGAATCGATGAATATCAATGACGAAATTAACGGTATTTAAATATTTTCAAACGATAAACGGAGATTAATGTTGGATCCGTGTACGATTGCAGGGGGTCCAAAGCGTAACTTTCCTCAGGATAATGCGAAGCCTGGAGAGGTTATCGGGTAGCGATCAAGACTGCGATCAGGAGATGTATATCGACCTAGACGACGCTTCCGTCGATTCGCTTACCGGAAAACGAAGTCGCCACCATGTCGTTGGCGCGGAGGTAAGGACTTTTCTTCTATTTTCGGTGTAATTAAGTCCGACGTGCTAGCGGAGGCACTTCGAGGCCGGATAAATTAAATTCTACTCAAACTAAAATAGCCTGTGTTACTCGTTTCTTTGCGCTTGGGCACTTCTTATAGCACTGTGCAGGAGTAAAAATGCGAGAACACGTGAAAAAGTTATATGAACGTACACAACAAATTATACGTGCACATTGATGATTAAAAACATTGGCATAAATCTTGTTTTCCAATATTTTTAAGTTTCTTCTAACGTACTGTGCAAGAGTAAACATAAGGACACGGTAAAATACTGTGAAGAAAACATAATGAATAAAAATTCTCACATGGTGTACATCATATTTTCTTGGTATGATTTGTTATAATATGAGATAATAATTTGTACGGATTGATTTACCTCACTGTAGTTACAGTATTGATTGATAAAGTTTATTAAGTAAGTATCGAGTCCTTGAGATTCGAGATTAATTACAAATTCAAGAACTTTACCTCGCTTATTACATGAAAAGTCATTCATAAAAATGAACAGATTTTTCGTCGACGGTAGCAGAATAAGATGAATAATATACGAAGATAAATTGTCATTTATTAATACGTCTGTACCATTAAAATAATACATGCGTATATTATGCAGTTAAACTATGATCACTGCATACATGTGAGAGTTACGCGTGAAAGAAAATACAAAGATAAAGTTATCACATACTGAGCTTTGTAAACGCTCTGAACAGGTTATTTTAGTTCTTGTAGAAGCATACAACATATACAGAGATAACAAGGAGGATATATTTAGAATAATATATATTCAAATGAAATCTAAAATTGCAAATATTTTTCATTATCATCGATTACGATTCGGTACGTTCAACAGAGTTTCTACAATTTCACAATAATTTTGTTTCCAAGAAGAGCCGTACAGGTGCAGCAATTTTGTGTTATCTTCCTTCGATTGATTAGAGATAACGTTTGTTGTAGTTCCAATTCAATTAACGTAACTGATATACGGAAATAAGTACTCATGTACTTATTCTTTATAAATAACGATAAGACAATTAACTTGTAAATGAAATATTGAAACGATACGTGGATTGCTACACTAGCAAGAAATATCACCAGCAAATGTATCTATCGATTGCCTTTTTTGAAAAAAGGACTCCAAGCGAGAATCTAATTACGTATCATCGTAGTTTGTACAGAGAATATACGTGTAAGTGTAGCAGCAAATAAAATTATATTATAGATATCACAGCAATCTTAATCTTATCTGTCATATTACGAGTAACTTGAATTTCCAGAGGATATTAGAATACGACTCGTTATATAATTCCGTGATTATACCGTACATAATGAAAATACATCGATGAAATGTGAGGATCAATGCGAGAAGTTTCGCTTCTGATACGTCTTGGAAAAAAAAAATGGAGAACACAGTTTCATTAATCGGCATTGTAATCAGCGTTTCTTATTAAAAGTAAACAGAGGTCACTTCAGAGGAATATTCCAAATAAAATTCATTTTTCTCTAATATCTTCTTCCATCGATCGGTCGTACATGTAAATTCCATAAATCTTTCGTAAGTTTGCTTTCATCGTTGGAATACTCATAGTCAATCCGGGAGAATTGTTCCCTGCTAATTCAGGAATGAGAAAGAGAAATAATTAGCGAAGTAATTAGAATAGTGAAAGGAGCGAATATAAGTTAATGAGTCTTTTCGAAACGATTAAAAAGGTGGGTGAGGAGAGTGACAGTAGTGGCAGCGAGAGGAGCCCGAAACAGGCGAAAAGAAGAAATCGCGGAGGACCACCGACGACGAGAAGACGAAAAAGTGGAATTTCTGCGCGGGAAAGGAACCTGAGGAGGCTCGAGAGCAACGAGAGAGAAAGAATGAGAATGCATTCCCTAAATGACGCTTTCGAGGTAATTTTCCACGCGTTACAAAATAGCTACGATTCGTGAGCAGCTTTTCACGACACACTTCAATCATCCTAAAAAAAAAAACAATAAATATCCACGGTAAATTTACTCGTTTGAAAGTTAGTCGTAGGAAATCTGAAAATTTGAATTTACATTAACTCACAAAGATATTATATATTTGAATACTCGTTATCAAAATCTTTTACAATTATAGCGTAATCGTTGATTATAATGAAAATAATGTATTTATAATGTATTATAAATATATATATATTTTGTGTCGATTCTAACGAATTGTTATATTCATGATATATTACAACGCACATAATACGTTCACAACAATGAGACGCTATATATTGAAAAGTACTGAAATTCAATTCAATCTTTCAATTAGTATCTTTCTATCTTGAAAAGAATTACACGTCAATTCGTAATATTATCAAACTACAAGATCTCCAACTTCTATTTCCAATATAATAAAGCACAGTTACCTAAGTAGATAGGAAATTTCATTTTTCAAACCACGTATTGAACGCGGTAACTTGATCCTTTCGAATACCTCGTTCCAATACGATCTTATTATTTCATATCCCCAAAGGCTTTTTCTTCCATGCTCCGCACAATACTCCGTTCAACGGAATAATAGAAGCGTAATATCTAGGAGATGTTGCCAGTCAGTGCCGGATCTGCCGTGAGCGTGGGCGATTCGTGTAGTACTTGAGATGTTATTTAAGGGCAGAGACGCGCGGTGGGGTGTGAAATAAGGGAATCCAGAGTTGTAAACTTCATATGGTAGCTCGTTGCATCGCCTTATGTAAAAGTCATCTTTTCGCAAAGAGGTCGAGGAGAAATAGACAGACAACGAGATATGGATATCGTAAGACAGAAACTTGTAGACATGTACAGGGTGTTGAGAACATTTTGAATATTTATAATACGATCGTAGATATCAAGGATATTGTACGACTGCAAAAAGTTCATGTACAAAACTATCGTTTCAAATTATAAAGAATTTAGTTTTACAGCTAGAAATATATTGATAACTAAGGAAGGAATCGGCTAACGAACCTTTCTCTTTATTTCACTCACACTTCGCGTTTCTCGCTTTGATGACAGTTGGAATCCAATTATCATTTACTTCCTCAGGGTGAAAAACATAGAGTATGAGTGAGATAGAGAAAAAAGTTCGTTAGCTGATTCATTAACCTGCGTAATAACCTAACTACTTAGTAGTATACTTCTAACGTAAAATCCAATGGTAATTCGAAAAACAGCTTTGAAGAGAGATTTTTGTACGTGAACTTATTTCATCGTCTAAAATCACAGGTTATCAAATGTCATTTATTTATTAACACCCTGTAAGAATAAAAAATTTCAAAGAACTTTTCTATGTTTAAATGGTTTCTATGGATAAATTCTTACTCGTGTCTTTATTTTATTAATCTTTTCTGAAATCTTCTCTGTGATATAAACACGGCTTCTCTAGCATACACAACTTCAATTGTAATTGAAGTGTCGACTTTATCGGGAATAATGTTATCATTTTCAGCAACTACGCGAAGTGATACCACACGTAAAAATGGAAAGGAAACTCAGCAAAATAGAGACGCTTACGTTGGCCAAGAATTACATAATGGCCCTGACAAACGTCATATGCGAAATGCGTGGCGAGGAGCAACCGTATACGTAAGTAGTTTTATCAATCCGTACGCGAGTTCGTTTAAAAGGATTGTACGTAATAATAAAAAAAGATAAAAAGGAAAGCAGAAGGACAGAACCGCGATTATCGATAAAAAAAAATAAGACATCTTTGCGGCAAATCAATTACACTTGATTAACTTCGAGACTATCGCGTAATTCTGTTTTACCTGAGCGTTCTCGGTAATCCACGGTGAACATAATCTGTTGATAAAGATAATACCCATAGAGATATTCAAATTTCGTATTTTAAAATGCCACTCGAAACGTAATAACTTATTTTCTAGTTTCTAGTGTAACGACAGCTTGTGTTTCACGTTGGACACATTCTATACGTTAGAAAAAAAAGTAGGACAGTCGTTAAAATATTTCTCTTTGGTACTCTTCCTTTGTTATACCGTAAGCATTCTATATTTTATACGTATGTACTTCATTTATAGATCAATTAATTATTAAATGGATTTTCGCGGTTCAAATCGAAGGCACGGTTCTAATGCACACATTTCTTTTCCGCCTTCTTTCTTTCTTTTTTTATATATTTTAATGACATCACGTCAATCGCGTATAGTCAGTGAGGATAATAAAGATTGAAAATATTACGAGGATTAAATCTTGTTATGTCGCGTCTTTCAGAAAAAAGAAAACCTGTGGTCATCAAAGCAGTTGAGACTTTAATTTAGAGTTTCCTTAATCTGGAATTTAGAATGAGACTCTCTGTATGTAAGGCAATTCAAAAAGATGCTTTCAACGATAATTTCAAGTATCACACATTGGTGGGTGAGATTTAGAGAATTCTTTAAATAATCAACTTTTGCAAGAAGCGTTTCGAATGTCGTGTACGTCGATGTAACCGAGTTAGAGTACAACGTCCGATTGCCATTAAACGGTCGAAGATGCACCGCTTTTTCTTTATTTTCACCGTTCTTTCAACGCCTCGATGCTTTCTCGTCCGTTGCACTCGCATACTTACATATTTCCAAATATCTTGCTCCTTTCCTGTTTATCATTCCATTCCACTAATCGAACACTATGATATAATTTCAAATAGGGTTACAGCATTCTTCTTTTGAATCCATTTAACAAATTATTAGCAGGTACGTCATATCTTTTGTATCGATATAGTCTCGATATTAGCAAAGGCACGATCAGTTTCTTCGTTACATTAGTATACATATGGTTTTTCACTGAAATTTTTGTAAAAAGTTTTGATCGTATGCAATAAGAATTAATTTTCACATTTTTGACTACAAACTTACGAATAAATAATCAACGATATAGTTTAATATAGATAAATGCCTATTCAGTAAATTGTAAGTAAAGTAAATAATTATAAATTATAAATAATTATTCTGGGTAAATTAAACTTCAGTTCTATACTCTCGATGAATAATGAAATTATTGTAACGAAATTTAAATGTCTTAATTCCGTGTGACAAATGCTTGAATCTGATATGATCGACAGTTTATTTAATCGATCTGTACCATCGTTATCAAAAATGAAAGACTGTATAAAGACAGAGATTAAAGTAAGAATTTTATACGGCTGAATTCGAACACGTAAAATACACGTCAAACATTCGAATCAACTGAATTACTTTTCTTAACGCGTATACGTCAATATTGCCGAAAATATTGTTTCGAATATCGAAAGATATTCATAAATATCAAGATAAAGATCGAAACGAAGAACAAGCATATCGCTACAATTTATAGTTCTACTACCAAAAATAAATCAATTAAAATCAAATAAAATAATCGTCAAGTAATCGATTAAAAATATTCATTTCGCTTATTTCGTCACAAAAATGGCACAAACTTTCTGTCTTTCCAAGTGCATTCAGGAAATTCCGATTTCTCATCACGAATGAGGATTTTACAAACCTCTCTATCAGTAGTTAATCTCCGAATTCCCCCGTCCTTCTTTCATTGATTGTAAATATCCGTTGCCGTGACATTATCTTCTAATTGCAAAACGAACAGCGAGTAGTGGTTGTTAATTCTGATAGAAGCTGTGCATACCAAGTAAATTAGTTACATGAACATTTATATTCCGATCGTACTGCGACTCGTTGCCACAAATTTCACATTTTACAGCGATTGCGCTCGCTGAACCCTAAATGGTGCAATCGAAATGTCTTCATTAACATCGGATTCGCGTTTTATCGAATTCGAACGTTCCGTGTGTATATATATATAATATATAATATATGTTCGCTAGCCGACCACGTTCAAGATAAATAGAATATTATTCGTTATTATTTATTAACTTTAATATTCGCCGATATCGAATCGACATTCGAAAGCAAAGACAGCAATTTTATCGGCGACCTTTGCTTTATCCGCTGTCGGAATACTCGTCTTACTGGCATTATCTTTCCTTCTGCCGCGAATAAACTAAACACCGATTAACGCTTTGCTTAATTTTTGACTGTGAAATTCTTCTCCGGCGAAATTTATCGATTTCGCGAATATACAAAAATCGAATGCTTCTCTGTTTTCCTTTCTGCTCTTCCTTTCCTCGGATGATCGATCGATGTTTCATCGACGATCTCAGGAACGACACTGTTCGAAGCGATGACACAAAGATTTGTTCGATCGTTGGCGAAAAAGGAAAAAGAAAAAGCGAGAAAGATGCGAAGGAAAACACTTGGTCAACATCGAAATTATAAGATAACATTGTAAGATAACGGGCAAGATAGTGGCATCGTGTCAGCTTAATTGCATCATAGGCATCGAGGTTGTAATGCAGCGTCAGTAAATATTGGAAAATATCAAAAGTTGGTCGGTCGACATGTACAAACTTCGTTTCACAATTTTAAAAGATGACCGTTTAAAAGAAATTCGCCAATAAATATTTAGCGTGAAATCGCGAACGAGTTCGATTTTTTTAACATCCATAATTTACAGAACCGCCCTCCTCCTCTTCCCTTTGTCGCGTGTTCAATGAAAGGAGACATCTTTCGCATGCACCGTACAATTCGTACCTAAATCCGGAATAATTAACGAAGAGAAATTCGAAAGTGTTTTCGGTAACCGCGTTAAATCACGACAACTCGATTTATCTCTCGGTCGTTGGAGTAGAGCCAACAGCCTGTCTTTGCCACAAAAACAGGCCTCATCAACGGTACATTGACTAAGAAAACAAAAGATAGTGACGCGATGCTGTTTCTTTCATGCTTACGTTTTTTTCTTTCTCGTGTGAACGTCACAAGGCCAAGGTAATTAATTGCATTGTGATTCATTGCGTCTGAAAACAGCGTCGTATCGTAACATGCAAATAACGTTAATAAACTATGGCATACGTTACATGTGGTATATATAATGCTCGCAATATTGGGAATAGTAATGTAGTACGATTTAAACATAGTTCGATTTAATGAAATTGTTCTATTTCTAGGGGAGAGACATTGTCACAATGCAAAGCTATCGAATCTTGTTCGTAATTCGTAATTTATTGGACAAATCATCGAATTTTCGATTAGCGTTCTGTCTACTGAAAATGTTTTAAAATGCCCTTTAAAATGCTACAAGATCTATCGGACTGAGAGTAGTAAATACACGGAATAATACACCAGAAATAAAACGCATAATTATCTCTCGTCGTATTAAAGATATCCGAATAAGTACTTGAGATAAAAGTTAAATAACTTGGTGAAATGTTATTTCTTTCGACTTTTTTCGGTAGTATCGTATTTCAAAACTTTTATTTCTGATTAAATCAACTATTTTTTATCGACTTTTTTAATTATTTATTTGTTACTTTAATACGTTATTATTTTCACTATTTACCCTTTTTAACGAATAAAAGAAATAAGTGCCGATAATTATCGTTAGGCGTTCAATTTTCCTCTTACAAAGGTAAGAGAAAAAGTATAATTTTATTTCTAATAAAATATTGACGATAGTTTAGCTTATTTTTTAGTCTGAAAGAGATAGACCTTTCGAAAACAAGCAAGAACACTTTGTACTTCGTTTAAACGTTGCTCTTAATATTTCCCTGTATCTCTTAAAAGAAAATAAAACACTTTAATATTTTGTTTCTGATAATTCACTCTGTGTATACGATATTCATTTTAGAGACTTCGAAAGACCATGAACTTTATATCTCAGTCGATTGAACGCAAAAAACTGCAAATATGTACATACACGAGACATTTAAACTAGCGAACGCGTTTAAATTGTTTCTCTATAAAATAGAAAGTAAATTAGCTAGTACCACTAGCCATGCACTACTCGAAATATCAATAGGATCGCCCACTCGAATGTTTTGCATTTCACAGAGAACTATTCAGCTCTTTGGTCGTTAAAAAATATTGCTATATCGAATACACTGCCGTCCATAAATACTTGAACAATTCCAAATTATTACAAAGATATAAAATACGCTTGAAATGGAACTCTTTAATATAATTTTGGCCTCTGATCTTATCTCGGGCAATCATATACAGTTAGCAGATATTGATCGAAATAACAGTTAATATTAATTAATATAAACGAAAGAGCGATATAATTGAAGATTGATGAAAATTGACCTGTCAAATAGATTTGCACGGTATTTGGGTCTTCGAACAATTGAAATTTGTGTCTCGAACTACTCTTTAAACATTTATGTAAATTTCGTAAGGTGTCGGCTACTCGTTACAGATACATAAAGGACTTGTACAGTACAAATATATTCCTTGTTACGATTAAAATTTACAGAACGTTTGATTCCATCGATGGGAAGAGAAGGAAGAATTAATAATAGGAAAATATTTTTCGATCAAGAACATCGTCCTTTTGATTAATTTGCGCTAGATATTTCTAGATGGTAGCGTACGTTATATTCTTCTGATATCTAACGTGTGATTAAATGTCGAAGAACTATTTAAATATTATAATTATATGCTGTGATGTTATTAAAATATTCGAGAATATTGCAACAAGTTCAAAAATAACATTGAAACAATAACAGCTACAGTGATAATTAGCAAAGCAATTATAAATACCAGCTTCGATATGGAGTTAACTAAATTTACAACAGAACAATCGTATTATGTCGATAATTACATTCCAATCGTACGTCATACGCTGTGTCTGGAAATCCCTTTGGCGGGCAAGGGGCTGTTACGAAAACAGAGAGCAATTAAAATAACACGAGACAATTGAATTTCAGATTCGTCGATGGCGAGTGTGGCTCTAGCAGCGGCGACAGCACAGGCCAATTAGAATTAAGTGGCGGTGAACAACCGGAAGAAGCATCTCCAGCATCGATGCACGAAACTAACAACAATAGCCTACTTCATGAAGATTTAGAGCGCAGGATACCGTAGCTGGCCCAATTGCGTACGAAAGTGATCGATCCTCGTTGACAAATCCCAGTTCGATGAAGCTAAACTTCGTTTCAAGGCTGTCTTCTGGTAACGAACCGTGAAGAAAAAAAGAATCGGCCAGGAATTTTAAAGCTTCTTAAATTAAAAGGAGTAAAAAAAGAAAAGAGAAATCGTAGATAACGACAATGAGAAGAAAAGAAAAAAAGAAAAAGAAGAAAAGAAAACAAGGCTTCATCGAACCTAAGTAAAAGGAGGAACGGGAAAGCTAAGAGAGAATCATCGTCGTCGAAACGGTCGTGTTAAATAGCCACTCGAGATTTATCGAAGAAGATGCAATTCGGCTTTTACGAAATGATCCGTCCAAGGTCGACCTCTGGAGATCTTTCGAAGGCCAACAAGGTGCGAGGATGACAGAAAAAGAAAAAAAGACTGACTTCACGGCCAGTCCGGCTGCAGAATTCTCTGCTTCTTCGTCTCTTTTTTTTCTTTTCTCTTTGTCGCGAACTTTTTCTCCTCCTTTTTCCGGTGACATCGGCCCGTTACCTTGAAACACCTCGATCTTTCGACCACAAGCGACACCGATGTAAAGTGGCTGAGATTGTATCGATTGTCACGGATCCGTACCATCGTTGTGCCCATTTTCAATGTATTAATCACGTGCCAAAGGTATCCGAACAGAAACGAAGAACGAGCAAACATCGAGATAGTTTAGTCGGTTCGAAACGATCGAAAGAAATAGAAAGGGAGCGAGCTTACTGCTCTCCTTGAGATTCGCGATTGTTTGAAAGAAGATAATTCGAGAGAAGATTGGAAGATTCGCACGATGCTTGGCTGGAATTTGAAGGATTTCGAGGTCGACGCCGTAAGATCGGATCGCATCGACGACGATAAACGATCAGATTGCGACTCGATGAAAAATAAAAAGATATAAAGTGTGAGAAACTGTGATAGAATTTCGTATTAGAACCTCGTTGCACATCGTGCCGCGCGCGACACTGTGCTAAATACTTTTTTGTTTCTTTGTGGTAATCGTCTACGGGCTGCAAGTTGAATAGAAACCGATGGGGACATTCGTCGGGCCGGAACGAGCCGGAACGAGTCGTCTCCGGAAGAGACGATCGAAACAGGACGACACACGACAGCCGTTGACCGCTGCAGAGCAACAACGAACGAAAAAGATGGAAGTGACCGCGGTAAAAAAAAAATATATATCCGGTTCGTTTAACGCGGTTTACGCATCAAACGGAACGCATCGCTTTGAAAGTTAAAATATTTCCTTTAAAACTCGCTGTTACTACTGCCACTAAATGATTTTGATCGGGACGTAACGACGTTTAAAAATTCGAAATGAGAAATTTTAAGCGATTCTCGTGTCAATAACTGTACAAGTGGGTAAATTGTTAATAGAACTAAAGATGACAAGAGGAAAATGATATTAGTGGTAGTAACAGTAAGAGAATTGTAACAAAACTAATATATGAAAAAGCAAAGGGCTCCGTTTAATGTCTGAATCGAATAGAAAGAAACGGGCGTAAGTATATCTGAAAACACGGATTTCGAAAAATAACGCGTACCTTAGACATATACATATTATATATATATATATATTAATATATACGTGTGTTGATATTAGCACGTTGGTGATTAATGCGATGTATATTAATCACGAATGTGATAATATAATAATTTACTGTATTATCTCGAGAACGGGGACCAGAGACATCGACTTAAGTTACCAGATCTCGCTGAAAGGCGAGATACACACGCTTCGACTAGCTTCGTACGATCGACTCCACGAAGTTTGCGCTTCTCTCTTCGGTAAAAGAGCGAGCGATGCATTTAATCGATAACGTTCATGGTCGATGCACGAAACTAGTCGCGCACGATTTTCATCTTTCGCTTTAAACTCGAGGATGTTTCCTTCTCTTTTTTCTTTTATTTTTTCTTTTATTTTTTTTTCTTTTTTTGTACTTGTCTCCTTTTCTTACTTTTTTTTTTTTACCGATTCGAGCGCGAACAGTCGCTTCCTTTCGACGTTTTTCGTGCGATTACTGTTCGATTGCGCGTAAAGTGGTCGTCGTGCATAGCTGAATTCTATGCGTTGAAGTTAACGAATAGGTTTCACGACCAAGTGAAAGTAAAATTAGCGAAGGTGAACGAATTTAACGAGAATCCGGATGTTACGCGTACGTCTGAAAATTGTGATACTTGCCTTGCGCTGAAATCAGCGTTTCTACCGAAAAAAGAAAAGAAGAATTAGAAATTTATAGATAGTCCTCGTGACTCGTGCAGTCTGGATTTTTTAAAACTGTTAGAAAGTTTCAAACGTGAGCTGCGTCTTCTCATAAAATGACTTGAACGTTTCGTCAGTATTCCAATTGACCTGATCAGAGATCCGAATGTCAAATTAAAAATGCATTCTTGAACCTCTGACGAGGTTGAATATAATTCGAGTGAAACGTTGACATTACTTCGTATAAAAGAAAATCAAGCTACATACATATGTCTAAGAATTTGTGTCAGTTTTAACTACTTAATATATAAATTTGTGATGTTTCGAATGGCCTGAATATATTAGAGACTTACAGCAGTGTCAGATAAAAATTTCACTGTTTTTACCGTTAAAACTGTCGGATCGTCTTCCTTTTATTAATGCTTGATTCGAAAGTTTCGTAAATATTTCTTCGTTAACTTTCTACGAAACATAGCTCTCCTAATGTAAAAGAAAAGAAAACGCGACTACTCTAATTGTTACAATATAGTATGTACTTTGATCTATAGATCATATTACGATGCCTAAATCATGCACAAAAGAATGTTATAAAAGAGTGATATCGCTCTGTCGAAATTTAAATACAAACGAATCTTATATTTGTGTGTGTGAAGCTTCCAGCTCTGTTTGACGTAATATACGATTACTATATAAGAAAGTGATATGCATGTTAAATCCTTAGTAATTAATAGTGTCGCTACGATTTTCATTTAACATATTGACCGAGCACGAAACATTCGAAAAGAGAAAAGCAGAAATAGTTTAAATATTTCATCGTATCGTATCACGACTTTTATATTGTTTCCTTGATTTTCGTCATTCTTAACTATAATAGAAAAAATTATACGTTTCGAGAGCATCGATCATATCGAATTACTAATGGTTTTCAAGGATAAAGTACCATAAGATACGAATAAATATAAAAAAGAAGAATGTATATATAGGTACTTGAGTTATGTTTCTATGTAGTATATATTATGTATATGTACACACATACGCAAAAATTATCTATAACATAATTATATATATATATATATATATATATATATATATGTTATATATAATTATATTATATATATATATGTATGTATGAAAATATATTTTCTAAACGAAAGAGTTTTATAAGTGACCATATTCTGCATACGCATTTGTGTGCAGTCGTGTGTATACACGCACAGCGGTTGTGCGTTTGTACATGTATCGTCGAAAGAAAAAGAACGTAAGAAACAATATATGCATATGTAGATATGTATACAAATGTAACGGAGTATATATTATGTACATTGTATTCGATTCAAAAGTGCACAATCACTTATTTCTTGGTCTACCGAATAAAAAGTTTTATCGAAGATTTAATTTAAAAGATGAAAGTGGTAAGACGGTAGAGAATTTAATATTCCTTTTTAATTTCTCTAGACTTAAAGAGTCAATCTTTTATCTCGTTTAATAACTATCTGCATTTTTATTGTAATCATAGTTATCTGCAGATATCGGATCTAAAGAGAAAAAATTTAGTCATAGTCGAAAGAAATCGACAACGAATTTCTCCCTCTCTCTCTCTCACTCTCTCTCTCTTCTTCTCCCTCTACTTGGTTCATCTATAACCGCAATACTTGCAAAAGTACCAAAAATCTAAATTTCTCTTACTATTAAACTCGGGGAGAAAGAATCTCTACGAATTCAATTCTCAAATCAATGTGAACTAACTTGATGTTTCAAATAATTTAGATCGTGCGTGGATATTGTCGTTAAAATCGAGACTATTAAATTAGGTACTATTAGAATAGTATCTAAAGATTATTTATCACTCTAAGTAATTAATTTAGCATAAATTTTCACGTGACACTATCATTTTACGAATGAATAATTACATAACATCGTTCAGGATTGAAAAACTGTATGAGATTAATGAAAAATATCGATGGCAGCTAATAATCAGAAAAATTGTTCGATCTCATCGTTACATTTTCATACTGGAAAATTTTTCCTCTCGCGAGTACGTTTGTTATATCTACGATATCTAAGAAATAATTGAATGTGTACGACTAATCCGGATGTAATGTACAAACACACAAAGGCACGTACGTGCACGAAGAGTTTGCGCACACGTATATAAGCATACGATTAAATAATGGACACGAACGTCGCGAGAAACGGAAATATATTGTCTTACAATGATGAGTCTCAAATGCGGGAACTTCCTTTCGTATGTAAGAAACAAAATTAAATTATCGCGAATTGATATTTTTCGTTTAGGATACGTATGAATGCTAACTCTTCTCTACTTCCTTTCTTTCTTTCTTGCGTTTTTGTTCGTTGAAAAAATCCCAGAAAGAACCAATATATATGTATATCGTGCAATCTTGAAACCGAATTTAACGTTAACGATAGAAAGTATGAAGAAGTTCCACGCCATATTTTTCATGGTTCTCTAAATGTAATTGTGCTCTTTCGAAGGAATATAACGATCGAAGCTAACGGTGATACACATTTACCATCCATTACGATTTCATACTCACGATCAGAATTGCATAATTCAAGAGAAAAAAACATATTCCTATGCCACATATTAGATTATACTGCGCACCATATTATTGTTATCGCTATGATTACTCTACGATTTGTATTATTATTATTAATTATTATTATTAATATAATTATTAATATTATTAATATTTTATTGCTATAGTTTAATGTCACGTTAGTACAATTCTTGTCATTTCGAGTGGATCGGCGCACATACGCGAACTCTTTGTTTCATGATGAACATGGATCATGATATTATTTATCGCTAACAATGAAAGGAACTGAGTAAAAATAGTATTTGTAATAGAAAGTAATCACGCACAAAGTTTCCTGTGCTTCTCATTCGATAATCGATATATCGTATTTTCTTGAAAATTGATCGTAACTGAACATACGATTCGACCGCCATTTCTTCCTGTTTCTATTCCGAATGCTATTTTGTTCGGGTCTGATAACGAGTTACAGAATTTTACTAGCGTACGTACATAGACGAACGAGGGGAAAATTTTGTGAATACGGTAACAAATAGATGATACGTTGGTCGAATATTACACGTAAAGCATAATATACTTGTATGTAGATACTAAAGGAATTCTTCGAAACATATTCTCCCTCGATCGAACAACCACTATTCATCTAACATTTCAACATGCATAAAATACGCGCTCATATGTCTTGCGATATAAAACGGTATGTAAACGAACTTTTAAGCGAATCAGTCTCGTTCGTTAATATTACTAAGGTACTTAATTTCTGAAAATAACAGGGTGCAATTTTCTACGGCATGTATTCATCTTTTAATGTTCTAAATGGAACTTCCTTGATTTTGTACACGAAGAAGAAAAGGATTATTTTATAGTCAGACGAAAGAAACTCTGACGAAACTTGGAAATAGCTATGAAAAAGAGAATTTGAAGTTTCTAGCGTCGATTTTGTTTCACATAAATATGTAAATCTCACCACTGAAACGCGAAATGGAATATATGGGCAAAATATTACGTAAAAAAACTTTGACGACGTTCTAAAGATTGTATACAGCGCTTTAAATATACATATATATATATATATATACGTATACATTGTGTACAAAACAGAAATATAAGCCTCCTAAATAAAATGAGCTGGCCTCTGCAAGCCCTGTTTTACGTAAAAAAAATGTCTTTTTATTTTGTAGCCTTTTTATTCAGAAATATAAAATTTTATATCAATATAAATACATATATTGGTTTTTATTTTTAGCATTACAATTTAATCGTTTTAAATTGTATTTGAGTTTAATATCTCATTTATAAAATTTACACACTATTTTTCAAAATGAATTCATATGCTTCTTAAAGAATAACTGTGTGTTATTCGTAAATATTATCTAATATAACAAAAATGATTGTTGATTTAATTTTGAATAATTTTTCTGTGTCACCTATGTGATTAACCTGACATACGTAGAAATTAATGGTGAAAACGTGTTATACTGTTTACTGTTAACTGACAATTTCGTAAACTTACTAATATAACATTTTTTTGAGTGCGGTATTTCAGTATTTATTTTCTAATTACAAGCTTTAATTAGTATCTAAATAATAATGAATTTTTTTGGAAATATTAACATGACGATGGAATCTATATAGACTTATAATTGAAAGCGTTACTTTCTATTAGGTTATATTAATATTGAATATAATAAAAATCTGTTCTTTCTTCTACCTTAACCAATTTAATATATTATAATTTATGGTTTATTAGTGTCTTTTTTTTATGTGAAACATAAGTTAGTAATTAAAATTAAATGAAATATTACTAGGTACTTAGCTATTAAGTTAAGGTAAATGTTGATATATAAAAACCTAATACCTTTCTTATAGAATTCTGTATACACATCACTTTACCTTTATTTGACTTGTTAAAAAACTTTAACTGAATTTTATGTAACAATGATATAGTGTAAATAATATAGTTTCACATAGTTCACAATAAATATAAAGTATATAAAATATTATTTTGAATTGTTTGTTAGAGGTAATATAGAAACAGTGGATTCAATGGATTTGTTAAAAGACATTGCTGCAGCAAATAAAACATCTTCTGACGGTGAATTAAATACATCATCGGCTCAAGAAAATAATAATCAAATCACAAATATACCAGCAATAGAAATTATTGAAACTATATCTTTAGCGCAAAACAACTTACACAGTCTTCCTAATGGATTTATTGATTACATATCAAAACTTGTTGATCTAGACTTGAGCAATAGTCGCCTTCGTACTTTACCAAAATCTCTTAACATGCTAAAGGGACTGGTATCTTTAAATTTAAATAGTAATCAATTTTCATTTCTTCCGAATGTAATTTGTGAATTATATAATCTCAAGAAATTATGGGCTTCTGGAAATAAAATCAAATATCTTCCATATAATTTAGGAAATTTATCAAAATTAGAGACTTTGTCTTTAAATGTAAATCAATTAAAGGATCTTCCAAATCCATATGCAAAATTAAATCAGTTAAAAGTTTGTTGTCTTAGCACCAATAAATTTAAAAAGATTCCAAATTGTATAGCTAGAGGAATGGAAAGTTTGCAAATCCTTGAGTTCTCACAAAATAATTATATAAACTTAGATATCTGTCCCAAGAGTACTAATCTAACCACATTTTATGCAGAAGAAAATGATATCTGTCCCTCATTTCCAAACTGGATATTGAGCTCCAACTACAAGAAGCTTGAAACAGTGTCACTGAATAAAACAAGGTTTGAAACGTTCTGTCAGCCAAGGACGATATCCGTATGCTATGTTAAAAAATTATTTTTGAAACAATGCGATCTCAATAGCAAGGTCGTTGAATTCATAATCACTGGAATGATAAATCTTGAAGAGTTAGTACTTGGAAATAAAAGAGTGCTTTACCAAAATTATTTCCCAATTATGCCCATTAATACAAAAGAAATACCGCGTAGTCTTAAAAAGCTTGATGTACAGAGCACAGGAATTTCACAAGTACCCACAACAATAAAAAGATTTTGTAATCTAACTAACTTAAACTTAAGTTGTAATAATATTTTCTTATTACCTAAAGAAATTTGTACTTTGAGGAATTTGATTACATTAATAATAGACAGTAACAACTTGACAACTCTTCCTAAAAATTTTGGAGAATTAACATCCCTAAAAGAGTTAAAACTATGTCACAATCAATTGAATAAATTACCTTCGAGTATGAAATTATTGTACAATTTGGAATATATAGATCTGTACGATAATGAATTTGAAGTATTACCAGAGGTAGTACTGATCATTCCAAATTTGAAAGGATTGGATATAGAACAAAATTACTTCCCAACTGAACATATAGTGGTAAGAGTATAAAAGGAACACAATTTTGTAGATGAAACTAAGCCAAATTTCATTTAAAATCAATTCAACAGTTGACTTCGCTTATTTTCAAAAAATTACCATAGATTTTCTATATTAATGAATTTAATCAATAGCAAACTAGGTGTCCTCGTTATAAAAATATGAGAGCAGCTTTGAGATATTATTGGATGGATTCTACATTTGGTATTAGATCCTTCAGCGGACACAAATCGAAGATATTTATGGATAATTCTAGTATCTTGTTATCGTCAAGCTCTTCTGATAGTAGTTCAGAATGTCCTTGGAACTCGTAAGTTAAAAATAATATTTTCAGAAATCTTAGCTATATATGTGATTATTGAAGTTAAGTATTAATAAGTATAAATATAAAGTATTGAGTATAAGTATAAATCATGCATTATTATCAATTGTCAATGCATTATTACATTGAATTTTCTTTCTACTAAAATATTATTTTTATTTCAGAGCAAACGATATGTGCACTAAACATTGGGATTCTTCGGAAGATTCGGCCGACGAATTTGATCCCCACGGTAAAACAAAATTATATGAACTTATAATTCTTTTCACACGAGAAGAATTTAATTAAAATTGTATAGATGTATCGATTGTTAAACCGAATGCATTTTAAGACACGTATGAAATTTCATTTAAAGAAGTATACTTCATCCTCATTAATTTATAAAAAATTTATATATCATGAATAAATCATGTGTCAAAGAGACTAAAGATTATATAAATTAGTGATATATCTTATTTTCAGAATCTAGGAAACCAAAGCAACGATATTATCCCCCATTGACGTTTTATCAACCATACCAAGAAATATTTCGTCCTGCGGACTTTCACGAAAGCAGCGTTCAGACACGAGTTAGGAAGATGTTAGAATGTCGAACTTTAGTTTGGCGATCAAGCTATGAGAAAGGTCAATTCGAAGATGCCTGAATTAAAATAGTGAAACGGCATCTGATTTGACGATTATACTTTTAAGTCCTTTTTAAGTTATACGTTTCTAAATGATATATTTTAAATTAAGAGAATATAGATTAATCAAATATTTTCTAAGTTAAATATGTTTAACAGGATAACCCTATGATAGAGGATACTTCCAAAGTGTTAAATAGGTTACTGTGAGAGGAAAGAAATTTTAGTAATTGATTCTTTGACTTTCTCTTAATCTTATGTTTCATCATTTAATTACTTTCATAATTTTACTTCAATTACAGAAAGACAAATGAGGCTGTTATTGAGATCTATAGACTAAGTAAATAATTGACTACATTGCATTTTTATATAATTACAATAATTAACAAAATTACATGTACAGAATTAATTCCGTAATTAATAGACAGTAATTTTTGCTAATTAAAAAATGAGCTTATCCGAATAAATATTTTTATAACTATTTTTAATGAATCAAATTAATTTTAATTTATACACGAAAGTTCAAATATAAGAAAATAGTTAATGTAATTTGAACGAACTGATATTTAATTTCATGATATTTAATTAATAAGAAAGATAATAATAATAACAGTCATACTGCAATTTTTAAATAAGTATGTATACTTGCGAGAAAAATTGAAAAATATTTTTATTTCTAATTAACGTTTCACAATGCAACATACATAATTTGTAGAAATAGAGATCAGTGAGTAATTTTTATCTATTCTTATAAATTTATCCATTAAGATAAAATAATCAGTTTTTTGAAAGACATTTAATTTGACCAAATATTAGTTACTAATATGCAATTCATATGTATTATTCTGGTTCTTGTTTAGTTTCTAAGATATACAATTTTCCTTCAGTACAGTACATTGTTCAATACATTTCCTACATTGTGCAGTATTATTTTCAATTCTAATAACAGATATATTCTACTCATATATTGATATATGCAGTATAGAGATTAATATTGATAAACATTTATTTCTTTGTAAATAGTTTTAATGTTAATATTGAAATATAATATCTAGCTTTGTTATTACATAGTTAAAAAATTATAAATGATATATTTTTTGACCAAATTTTTATAACCAAAGGTTTTTCTAGACAAATGTATAAAACAAAGAGTTCTAAATACATATCTGTAATAATTAAATTTGCTACTATACAAAAAATGTAATGTACAAACCATGATATTGCCTAATATCGAAAATAAAATAAAGGAAATGAGAAACACATGTATATGAAACTAATAACGAATACACTTCTTGTAAAATAAATCTATTTTTCATAATGTATTTGCTCATCAACTATAATTTGTAATGAAATTTATTTAAAAAAATATGAAGTAAATTTTCCTGAATATATCATGTCTAAATTATTTGAAATAACTTAATAATGAAATTAACTAATTAGTGCCTATTTCTCTTCAAAATGTTATGAATAATTAATTAAAATATTAAATATGCATTTACAAATGCTCCATATCGCGTGAAAAGTAAAGTTTGATTTACGGTTTTGCAGTATTAAATATATTATCTCTTATCGTTCTTTAAGAAAATTTAATTTTGTCTCTTACCTATATAGATGCTATATGCTACAGTATTTTTGGTAAAGACGATAGTAACCAGCAATATCACAATCTTTTTTAAACAGAACGGTATTTTATAACGTAACGAACTCACTACTAAAAAGACGAACTACAAAAGTGGTGTGCAGAAATGCGCGCGAATTCGCCTTCGATAATCGAAAGATATCGAAGATAATCGAGATATTCTCGACTTTAAAAGGTATCACAGGGTACTCGATTTAAACGCGGAATTTCAGTATTTCTTTCATAACAATTAAAATCTAAAATGATTATATATACAAAAATATATCTATATATTACATTTGTTGAACATAAGACAATTAAAAACAAAAAAGAATTTCAAAAACTGATTAACGATTAATTGACTATTATTTATACATAGTTTAACTTCTGCAATAATATACATTATATAATAGTATTAATACTGGAATAAAATATATTAGTGTAGCAATACTAAATTTTTACTTTCATTAATTTTTATTAAGTATTCAATCGAATCTTAATATTTCTGTGACGTTTCTCTAATAAATTTCTTTATTTCCTTCTTTTTTCCCCTCGATTATTTTAAATATTTGTTCTCAAATAATATTTAAAGCACTCAAATAACAAATGCAATAGTAATTTATTTACATGTCTCTTTGAGGCATACATTTGCGAGTTGTTTTGCTCTCTTTAATTCTTCTTTCTTCCTTCTCTTTTCTTCCTTCTTTCTCCTTGCTTTCCACTTGCGTATTTCTCTCTTCTCGCGTAATATTCTGTCTGTACACACGTAACTTGAATATAACAATATACATAATACGAGTTTAAATATAAAAATCGTATTTTATTTACCTTTAGAATTCAAGGTACATGTACAACATTTACATTGATCCTTTTGAACAATTTGCGGCATTTTTTCACATCTCTTCACGGCTACGTTCTCCAAAATTTTCCTTGATTCAGAATGAAAGGAATTGTTACTAATAACTCTATAACAAGATGCATCACGTTATTTTAAATAAGATTATTAGAATAAACGATCGTGATGCATCCTGCCTATATTCAAATTCTATCGTACCAGGATTCCTCCTTTTTACGCACTTCCTATCCCGGTTTTCCTGATCCTTTTCCTTTTTCTGACAACTCCTCTGAAAGAAGCTGAACCGTTGTCTTTTCTTTTCTTCCTTTTTCGGTTGACGCACACAACTCACACTTTTGATAGAATCGTCAGTACAAATTCGACGATCAGCTACGTAATGTGTTTGATAATTTCGATCACATATTTCACATTTTCCTATGCAAGCTTCCTCAATATCCGAACAAGCACATACGTCTTCGTCGTTCCATTCCAAGCAATCAGTGAAAGTATCCTTATCCTTTTTATTTTCGTCCCAGACGTACCTGAATTCCGAATATACAAATAAAAGGAATTTATAAAATACCATACTGAAATTAACCGAACGTTATACATTAAATCAATTTATGGCATTAAGTAGAATTATTTATTTTGTAGAACCATCTCTATGTTTTAAAGAGATTGGTATAAATAGATATGCTTTTTCTAAAATTAATTCGTTTCAATTGATTATTGTATCGATACACAAGAATGACGAACAAATTTTGTACATCGAAATTAAAAGAACATACAAAGTAAATTGCTGCAGTTGCAGTTAGATCAGGAAATGATCAACGTGATAATAAAGGAAAATATGTACGTTAACAAAAATGTACGATCAGATTACGCTTAGGTTTTTCTACGATAATTACTTGAATCGCGTACCGCGTGCCTTCGAAACATTTCGCTTGTAATAGATGTAGACAGCGACGAGGCAAACGATAATAAAGAATAGAATGAACAAAAGTAAACACCAGACCGATGTGTGCGCGATGGAATTAGTCTTCTTTGAGCGATGATTTTCTTTCTTTTTTAATTTATGGTTCTCCTCGCTAAAAGAAATGAAAATTACAAGCTTGAACAACATTTATTACGTTCGAAATATATTTAATTGCAAAATAATAGATTGAAAGTAGGAACTAATTGAAAGTTTTCGACAGAAAATTGTTGCCAATGATTGTACTAATTTTGTTGGCTTGAATATGTAAGGTAGTTTCCTGAATTATAGTTGGCAATTATTTTATTATATGGTTAATCATTCTAAAGAAAGACAAATTGAAAATTCTTACAGCTCAGTATGTGCTGCTGCTACCATTCCTTTTTGAACTCTTTTATTTTGCCTATTTCGATCGCATTCTTTATGTGCATGACGCACACGCTTTTTCTTTCTCTTTTTCTTTTTCTTTTTCTTTTTCTTCCTCTTTGCATGATTGCGTAAATTTTTGTCCGTTTCTGAAGTATACCTTCTCGACAATCTGTGTCCTAGAAATCCTAACGTATCTGCTGTATCGTAATCCCCTGTATTAAGGGATTTGGTCAATCTAGGATTTTCTCTCACATACTTTGCCAGATCGGGTCGTCCTAACCATCTTAACGTCATTTCCATTGCTGCCCGTCCATTAGGTATCATATTTGCTACGAAAAATTTCATTGTCTATGTCGTTTCCTTCTAAACTTTATTTTTAGGAATTCTTTAAAATTTAAGCAAAGTATTAATATTACGCGTATATCGTAATTTAAATTATTTATCGTTTCATCATTCATTATTCAAATTTAAATATCTAAAATCTTCGTTATTGTACTATGAAGGATGATTAACTATATTTTTCGCGAATGTGTTCAAACTTTAAAAAATTATCAATTATATCGTATAGAAACTGAGAGGATCATATCCACGTTTCTTTAATATAAAAAATACATTGAATAAAACAGTTTCATATACACATAACAAATACTATACTATAAAAATAGCGGTTTAATAGCAGAACAATTAGCAGAACAATTTATTAGGTTTTACTTGGAAAAACATTGTCCCATTGTTCAAGATCAAGAAGACATTCCTTCGACGTAATTGGCATACGACTTAAGTCTTCACGTTGAATCTCGTGTTTTCTCACGTTACGTTCCGCTCTTACTGGAGTTATTTCGTATATAGCTTGTATAAGTTGCAAACATTCTATGGGGTTTAATTTCTGTGACAGGTAGACGAGCTCGTTTTCTTTTATATTGGCGATACATCGAACCAAAAATTTGTCCTTGTAAAACAATATTATCTATCTTACACCGTCTCGTTTTAAAGGATATTTATTACAAAAGCATTTCAAAAGCAAGTAATTTTTATAGTACTCTCTTTAAGGAAACTATCGAATATTTCGCATTAACATTTTGCTAATATGTTTTTTCTCTTTTCCAGAAGATTTGCACTTTTTTATAAGAATAGAGAACTAATATCAGGAAGATTACAGATTCGGCTTCTAAGAAAAGACAATTTTTCAAAGGACACGAACATGATATCGTGCAGTTGAAAAATCATTTGATTATCTTCGCACTGTCTTATCAGTGTATCGTCAACGCGTTCCATTGTATGATAAGATAAGATATTGATTTGTACTAAATCTTCCAAAACCCTTCAAATCCATTCTACGTAGATGCTCACCTTGTTCTCCGCTAAAACCACAATCAAAATGTAAATCGAGCATACAAGTTTCATTGCAAAATGAACACAGGTGAAATTCACTATGAATCGGTGAATTACATTTTGCTGTCAGACGAGAAAATATTTTTTTCTTTTTTTTTTTTGACAGATCCATAATCGACAGTCGTTTCAATGCTATCGATTACGAAGCGACTATGGCATCTTTCTTCAGCTCCAAATGTTTTAATGGATCAATTCGAAAGATGATCTCTTTGACAAATTATTTAATCGTGCAACGTTAAACACTATATTCATGGCACACGTATGAGCGTTTGTGAGACGCATTAACTTGAACATGAAGTTGGATGTAAAAAATATTTCAGAGTATTCTGTTTGTTCTGTGTCGCTGTTCTTGTATAGTTAATAAACTAAGGACAATTCTGTACACTCTTTTACTAAATAGAATTGTCAGTTATGTTGAATAGTCTGTTAAAAGAAATATCATTTCTAAGGTTCCATCCCTTTTATTACTTCAGTGTTGCCTGGTTTTTTGATAATGCTATTTCTCACACCTTCTGCTATCTTAACCAATCAATTCTACTTATTACAGAATATTGAGAAGATTTGACTTGAACATAAAAATAATACAATCGATATTACTTTTCCGAAGACTGTAATGAATTAACGTAAAGCATGTAACGAAACCGTGTTAATTCGTCGAAACTCTCGATGAATTTAGGAAACGTATTGAAAGACGCACTGTTCCTTCTTCTGCTCAACCTTAGCTGTTCCTTTCTCCAGGTATGTTGTATTTCATGTAGATTATTCAAATAAAATATGTTATAACGCAAACAAAAATTCTAATTGAAATGAAAAAATAACTTTGTAATTTTATAAATTCATATCTTCGTTTTGTTCATGTGAAAATAATTGTTACGTAAAGCATAATTAAAACGATCATTCGCATTATACAATCTAATCCTCTTTCGATCTCATTATCGCCGTTAATCCAAGGAGAACATTTTCCCAAATATTCATCAAAGAATTGCAATACTGCAAACCGTTCGTTGCCTGTTATAATTATTCTTAAACAAATCAATATGACAATTTTGTCTTAAACAATGATCGAAGAGTGAAAGTCAATAAGGCTGTAAGTCCCACAACAAAATTTTTCTGGAAAACAACGTCTTGCTTGCCAAAATGTTACTTGTTAATAAAATATAACAAAACTTATCTATCATATGTAGTATTCTACAAAATATTTCAAACACCTGTTAATTGACAACAAAAGGAAATTTATATTTTAAGAAGGAATATTTAATTTATATTTTAAGTCCATCGTGTGGCTCCCTTAAAAAGGGATCTCCAGCATTCGCGACGAGTAATGAAAATAATAATAACGTCTTTTCGGAATCAAAGACGCAATGCTTACGTTCAAGCACGAGGAATCAGCTCGCTGGCACATGATATCTTACAATCTAATTTAAGAAACCGACCGTGCAACGTATACGAGATGCTAAAATGAATCATGGTGATAACGTTTCTCTTCATATTTACCGAGCTCTTTAACGAAAGAAAAAATTTTTTTCAAATGGCACTTACACCCTTTTTTACTTCCACTCTTCAATTATGATACAGGACAATATACAGATACGGTTGAGATTATCAAAAACTATAACGTATTGTTTTTTACTTCGCAAAGATCATTACCGAGGTTGATGTGCCAGAATTGCAGCTGTTAGCGTCAAATTTGAAGCCCGAAGAGTGTGTGAAACTTGTGTCCTTAGATTCTAATAGTAAGTAAATATTACATTCGCGAATTAACGCTTTACCGTGTATACCTTTTTATACATTTTTCCGAGGAATAGAAATATTATAATAGTAACTCTTATTTTTAAATGTAATTAATTACAATCCCAACATATATCTCATACGTATAAAATATTTTTGTTGTATGACTGCAACGAATAAATCGCTTCTAATGTACAGAAATTTCTTATGCCTATGCGTATATTACGTATAAATGTTCCATACTCCATTTTTTTCTATTAATTTGCTAAAACATTTTCAAGAAATATTTATACATATACACAATAATAAGGAAAATATAGCTGGTGAAAGTGATATGGTTTTGGTAAATATCACAAACAAATATCAAGATTACTTAATTACTAAATTTGTCCGTATTACATACTGTAAAAAATTCTTTTCTAATATTCATAAGGGTTTCAAACGATTAAAAATATAGTGTGAAAGGTATCGGATGATGGTATAAAATATTGTAACAGCTCAACTATCGGAAGCACAAATACAAAAGTTAGCTCGAGAACAAAGTTGCTTTCGAAGACTAGTGAAATGGGTTTGTCAATTAAGAACGGTTACGAGGAACACGTATCCGATTTTGAACAGTCTTCTTGAACGTATCGGAAGGAGGGATTTAATCGCGTGTCTCGCAGAACTCAGCATGAAAACTTCCAAGTCACCGAAAGTGATTCGCGAAGCTCAAGCGGACGATTTGGAGTGAGTTATCATCGTTTAACAAGCAAAATAAGCTTTAGATATAACTCAAAGATAGTTTTTAAGAAGATACGCATTATAATTCCTTAAACAGTAATTTCGAAATTTTCAAATTAAATAACTCTTAATAATTAACATTAATTCGTGAAAATGATCAATAAGAATAGATGATAAAATGTAACAGCGATAATCGTGTAAATGATTATAACGGTGAAATATAATTTTATCAAATACTTGAACTTTTACCGAATAACACCGATAATTGGTAAATAATAGAAACGAGATCACATCAGCAATTAGAAGTTTGCTGATATCATTATAGATTTTCAAATAACTTCCCAAACTGTGTAAAAGAACAATTCGTTGTTTTCACCGACAACCGTCGACTATGGAAGAGGTGAAATCAGTTCTCAAAGTTAGAATATGAAAACATATTTTTTGAAATATTTTGGAAACTAGAGGATATAGGAAAGAGTACTTAGATTTTGTTTTTAAATAAAGAATTCAATCGTAAAAGGAATTTCTTTCAAAATACTCGTTTAAAAATTTGTATCTTTTTGATCATTTTTCTTTGCTGAATGCTAATCGATACTCATATAAATTCGCATATATATATACGGTGCCGAGGATTATAAAAATAACCTACGTTCAAAAATCTTAGAAAAATGAGTTTATCATTTATTTTTGCGATGAGTCTACTTACATTACAATAATTTGAAACTATCCTTGCAAAGTAGTAAATATCGAGCCACTGCATTGTGTTGGTTGTTGCGTCGTTAAATAGAATTCAGCTCATACGTCAAACTCAAAGCTTTAAATATCTCGAAACGATACATATCGAATATATAACTTGGCCATTTTCATAATCGCTAGCACACACATAACAGGGAAGAATGCTAAAACGGAGAATATAATGCGTCTTTTTAAATTTTGCATTCTTCATCGTATCGTCCATCGTCGTGTCATATGACAATAATTATTAATAATAATAATTAATTATGGATAATTAAACGATTCTTACAATACCATAATATTTTCTTCACGGAAAATCTTCTACTTCCTCTTCCGTCTCTATCACGTCACAGATAAACTATTTCGAAACTTTTTCTGAATATACTAGTGACGCAGGCGATAAAACTACAAGAAACAATACTACGCGCATTCTTAGAGTACCCTTTGCGATATTACGATATACAAACGTTCATTTAATTTTATCACGCTGTCTTTTTCATTCTGTAACATTCCTCAGCGAATACGAAGGAGTCGCGACAACAGCCACGCTGAAAGAGAAAGATAGTAATACAGAACCTCAACTCTCGGAGCAGATGATTCAGAAGATCAGTGGTAATAAATGTCACATTTTGGCTGTAATAACTCCTCTTTAATCTTAATGTATTACGATCGTTCGCAGGACGTACTACTATCAAACTGTCGTTGCACAGCGCAGGCATCGTTCTCGCTTCAATCATAGTCGTATCTTGTTTATGTACTTTACTTATAAGGAACAGACTGATGAAACTATTCGATAAAATACGAGGGAAGAAGAAGAAAGGGTGATTATAATTATTCTAATTTCTTCTTCAAATCGATACGCTCTGGTCAATAACAAGTAATACTAAATACTAAGAAACTATTAGAACATTCGTAAAAATTGTTTATAAATCTATTATGCGTTATACGAGATATTTTGAAAATTATTACTGCGATAAAACCTATAATCATCATGATTATGTAGTAAAGATTGGAACAGTTCTAAAAATGTAGCGTAGAAGCTGCAAGATATTTAGTGCAAATATATTTCACGAAAATTACAAAAGTATTTAAACAATCGATTATACGTTATATTAGTAAGCCTTAATATTTAATGGGTCTATCTTTAACGCTAATTATACAGCTGTGACCTGATTGTTAACGCTACGCTATTGCTATGCTATTGCCACATGTTAATATATTTGTATATTTGCAATAAATAACTTGTAACTTCTGTATACGTACATATTTACATCTTAAATTTTATCATTACGATAATGAGAATCGTATCGTATTAAAATGCTAATATTTCACAATGTTTTATGCAATTCATACAATACACATATACGTCAGAGTTTTCTATGACAAATATTTAAATACTTTCACGATCCACTGAACATGAAAAGGCAAATGAAAAATGTAGAGCATCATTTTCTTATACCAAGCTTAACTTTTCAATAGATCGATGCTGAAGATTCGTTAAATACGATTTTACTCGTGCTTACATATCAACATTGGTATTTGAACTTATCGCATTAGATATCAAAAGATGAACAACGAAAAAGAAGTATTCTTTGACAAAGAATCTTTTTCCTTTGTCAATGGAAAGATTGTTCGAAATAATCGCCTTTGTTCTGCCAGCATTGCTGCGTCACGCTTACAATATTTGTGTGAACGCATATCAGAATATTTTTCATCTTCAAATACAGAAATAATTTTCTTGTTAACTTATTCTGATTCATACAGTTAACGCGTCACCACAAGGAAAATTCTATTAGAGTCAACGCCGAAAATTACGACAACTGAGCTATTTGACCATTATAGACGATTCAACGCGAGTAAATATTTAATAACTTAATAACAAATTATTCAAACTATTTTAAATTTATTCAATGTTTTTATCAAAGTGTAGCGATGATAATCTATTTTATCGAAGAAATAAATTTTTTCATTTAAAAAGTAATAGCATATAGTCTGACCAACGAGACCAGACAGTAAACGAAATTTGATTGCTGCGGCTGCAACTTTTGGCTGGCGATTAACGAAACGTGTATCACTAATAATAATAGTAGCATACTTTCTAATAATTCAAACAAATTATTGTCAAAGACGCGCATGCTCGATGAACGCGTAATGTGAATTTATTCGAAAATAAAAAGTCCTATGCAGCTACAATTGTTACTCTACATTTTGAATTTATTTTTTCATATAGATTTGCGCTTTCTCTAGTTGTGCCACTTATTCGAAGATATTCTACGTAGTGAACTTATCGAGTAATAATTGCTTTCTGGTCAGTAAATTTATCACGATCGGAGACGACGTAGAGGATGTGTCCAGAAGTTACTTCATTCGAAAGCCACGAATAAAAAGGAAACGACCTCCGTCGTACGAATTGGTGCACACAGCCACGCAAAACACCGCGCCACTTCCATCCCTACCACAGGAACCGGAAGAACCAGAGCCGATGGCTTGTTACAGATGCTACAAGAAGAAACGGAAGAAAAGCACCAAAAGACCGAAAAGATGAAACATGTAATTAAATGTACCATTTAAGATAAACATGAAAAGACTCCTGCATAGGTTGTATAAAGCTCTCATTAAACGTTCACGCGTGTAATTTTTCTTCGCAATGATCGTACACTGGCTCACGAACACTTACCACAACAAATTTTCATCAACACGCAATTTATTGAAATTTTAATCGTAATTATATTATTGGCCAAATTTGAAACTAATTTATACACATAGTACGATCTCGAGAACCAGTGGACGGATTTTCATGCGATTTTCACCATTTTTAAAAAGCATTTCTTGAGTAAGATTTAGGTTCGTGAAACGTTATACCCTATGACAAGAGGAAACAGGAGTCGAAAATATTTATAAACCAGAGACAATTTACGGTCATTCGCAACGCAACGGTGACCTTCTACGCTGGAATTGTATTTTGTTTAGAATCGCTGCCACTATACATACAACGAGGTCATGCGATCCCCCCTCTCCAAGCAGTGTCTTCTTCTCTTCGGCGTGCAGCATGTCAGAAACTGCTTCGCGACGATATTGTTTCACGGACTATAGAACGTTTACCGAGTTAATAGAAATTCACAACATCGTCGTCCAAACTATCAAAAACGATTATATTAAGGTTCAAGACAAAAACCGGTCATATGAGCTGGTTAGAAAATATCTGTAGAAACGACAAGATATTTATTGCAAACATGCACTTAGTAACTTAGTATACAACAGGAATAGTGGTTTTAAATATACGATTAATGCTAAAGATGATCTCATTAAATATTGTAGTTTCCTAATATAATTAATAATTGACCGTTTAGATACCTTCACGTTCTTTGCGAAATGTATACTTGCAACAAATATTTTGTAACTTCTATATCTATACATTTTCAGGTACATTCCAAATTTCACAATTTTTTTGTACAACTCGCATAATATGTCCATAAAAAGTTTCTTTAAATATCCAGGTACTTCCATGAGTCGCTGTGTGTCTATTTCATAAAATATATTTTGCCACTCGACCATGTATAACTCCAGCAACTGCAAATTACCGAATGATGAGCGAATCATCCGAAATTCGTCAGAGTTGACCTTGTATTATTTGAAACTCATCGAAATCTGTCAGCCGTGAAATTCGCCGAAGTTAATTTCTCGCGAAACAAAGCAAAGGACGATCATTTTATGTCGCCGTTTCGAGACGTTTCGTTTCGTGAACCTCGCAATGAAGGAATTATCAAGGACGCGCGAATGGCCCACAAGGTTAAGCCTCATCGTTATTCTATTGCGATACGATGTCCTCGGCACGATCGACGTCAATTTAAACGAGCTGGAATATTTAGCCGCACGTCTTAATCCTTTCGAGTGTCGACGCTTGATAGCTGCACTTCATTATATCACTTACGATCTACCCAACAATCTCGCAGCTGCTGGTAAATCGGTCAATGATCGAATAGAATATAATAGCGACCATATCAGTTCTTCTTATTGGAAGAAATATATTGTAATCGTAAAATCAGTCGAAAATTGAAGTATATCCATTTCGAATGGTATAACGAAGAAATTGATAGACACGTCAAGAAACATAAGCTTTGACTCCAATCGATATTTACTTATTAACTTCTTCAATTCTTTCTATTGCTTCTGGGTGGGATTCAAGACGGGAGATTGTTATAACTAGATCGTGAAGCGAATATTTATTTATTTTACGAAACCGAGTAGAATGTACATAATACTCAAAAATACAGAGTATACTCCCGTGTAGCATCGGACACGTAAAAACGATAAAAAGAGTTCGTATAAACGCATGCCTTATTTGACTGTGTTTGTGAGCTATAGCAAATTTTATGTTGGAATAATTTGCCCGTTGACAACGTCGAAATACTTCGCGAGAGAATCGAGCAAGGCTTCCAGAAAATCAAAACGATACATGGAAAAATAGAAAGGGTAAGACAGTCAATGGATAATATGTCGCTGGGCTTGTGTTCGAATGCAAGAAGGGCATTTTCAACATCTTTTGTGAAGGTATGCAGATATAGTTCGTTAAAACTCGAAAAGTAGGTCAAATGGGGTATACGAACTTCTTTTTGTTATTCACGTGCAGAATCTATCGCAGAAGTAAGTCTATGCTATGAGACACCCTGTATTTAAAATATCCAATGTAGATATAGTATAGTCTAGTTCGTTATAATATTTAGCGAGTGATACAAACCTTTGCTTGTGTTTCAGTTCTTTAGTCGTGTTTATAAAGATGTAAATTTGCATAAATATCTGCAGTCTAGTTATGACTACGTATTCACGATAAACTATCTGCTTGTTTTAATCCGAGATAATTTTGAATTATATTTCGAGTCAGTTAAAAGTACTTCAATATCGATTACTCCAAAACAACATATTGTGTATATTTAATATTATATTATAATACTAATACTAATTATTGTATTTACTATATTACTATATATTACGATATTAGTATTATAATTACGCTAAATATAATAATATTATATGTGTTATGCTTCTTCCATTAAAAATAATAACTCGTTTTTAATGGCTGATAATACTATTGATAATCTTGTGAGGAAGAACGTAACGTGGACGATGATATCCCTTGCATCCGCCATCTTTTGCACTGGAATAGTTCTCCAGCTGAAGGCAAAGGAAACACTCACGAGATTTTAACCCACAGACTTCGTCAAATAAATCGAAATGATCTGGCAGATTGGTTAGGAAAATCCTCGTTCGTGCAAATAGGGAAAGATCTCGACAGAGCACTGGTAAACACCTTCGATGAACTCGTCAAAGAAGAAACGGAATTGCCGTAAGTTGCGTGTAATCGTATCAAGATGAACGACTCGATAATCTTGATGAAATTTTTCGATTACCGTTTAAATAACGGTACGGTTTGCGTATAATATATCGGTTTAACAAATTTTTCTTTCGATAGAATAAAACACGCTTTAACTCTCACAGAATACAAATACGAAGTTCTTTTTTTTTCATCTAAATAAAAATTACATTTAGTAGGACCGAAGAAAAATCCTCTCTATAATACTATCATAATGTAGTTTTATACTTTATTTTAAGTAGATACTCTTCCGAAATTATTTTCGTATTTTACAATCAACTTGAGAATATCAATTATGCATTCTTTTAGAATCTTGCACTTTTAGCGTATCATCCTCAACAAATAAAAAATATGAATTACCATCACCTCTATATCTATTTAATAAAATTTAATAATGCTTCTGTAAAAATAAAAGCATCATAGCCATGAGCAGTCTTAATTGTCGGTACATTTGCATTTATCGTATCAAATTTCACAGTCATCCAGTAACGCTTGAATCATTAAAACGCTATGAAGAAGAAGATCCATGGTTACAAATTGATGTTATTCTCATGGCAACCTTATTAGGACTGCTAGGAACCCTACTAACACTGATATGTTACACAGTATTGCAAAAGATCAGACAGCACTTTCGCAAAACCAAGTACAAGTACGATTATTATTCGATTATCACTTTCCGCATATTTTTGCCGTGTTATAGATACCAGGAACAAAAATTGTTCATTTGTTTCGTGTTTCGTTTTACATAAATAGATATATATGCAGGATGTACAAAAAAATGGGGAAAATACTTTGATAGAGTGTAATACTCATGAAAACAAGCAAAAAGAAGACTTAATAAACATGGGTAGAAAAACCATTAGTTTCAGTGCTACGAGATATTTTTCTCAGTAAGACATTACCTCTACGGTATATGTTCAATATGCCTCTCGTTCATTCAACACACACTTCGGCACGTTTTTTCATACAATCGTGTACACGACGAAATATTCTAACATTTTTCTAATCTTTTGTCAACAGTTTTCGATTCATTGTATCAACACATTTAACGAAACGACTGGTTTACTTATATACTATACTTTTATACATTAAGCGATAACTATGAAACGGATGATTTTTTAATCCCTGTTTATTAAGACGTTTTTCCTTGTTTTCGCAAGTATTATATGCTTCTAAAACTTTTCCCCAACTTTTTTTTATACACCCTTTATATACCCGTATATATAAAACTATATACCCGTGTTTAATTTACAGAAAATTAAAGCAGCAGGAAAATGAAGACGAAGAATATAAAGTGCGAAAGGAAAGAAGAAAAAATAAATACACTACTGAAGCAAGTAGTGTAACTACTGATTATATACATCCAGATAGCGAAAGCGATACGGATGCTGATTAAAAAATCGTTTAGTGATTATACACTTGCTATATCATTTCTTCGCCTTCGAATATTTTTGAAAATAAGGCATCGATCGCTTTGTCCCAAGCGACTTCCACTTCGGTAGTAAATTTCGATTCAAACGCGTCCCTCAGTGCGTCCAACACCACTCCTTTCAAATCCTGAAATGTAACATAATAATAGATAGTATGTAACGATCGAGTAATAAATAATAATATAGAACATGTGCGAAACATTTCATTTGTAAGATAATGTAAAGGCGATATCCTGTATTATTCAAATTTTTGTGTCTGAATCACGATCTCATTTTAATTTTTGATTTTTTAAAATATAATAAATTTAATTTCTAATAATTTTGCTATTCGAGATACTTTTAAGTTTAATGTTTTAGTAGAATCTCTATCAAAATATTGACGCATATACATAACAATCGTATCATTTTTTTTTTTTTTCTCAACCTTAAATTTGTCAACGACAAAAGGATAGAATTGGGTCAAAAATAGCTCTTATCGTTAATCATTTTGAAGAAAAGATCAAACTTTAAACCCTAAGCTTGTTATATCACATCGACTATAAAAATTCAAGTCACTAAATCTCGTTATCTAAAAACTGCAATATTTACTGACACAATTCAAGAATCATTGCAATACCCTGTAATTCTATAATACTTGAAGATTAAAACACGTTAACCTTGCTATCTTAACGAGAGTATTGACAATATCTTTCGTCTTAAAGACATTACCAATAACCTATCACCTTTTATGCTCTACAGTATTAAATTCGTTGACAATCATCGATTTATACGATCTAAAAATCTTCGATATCTAATCAAATAATCGATATGGTACCTAATAATTAGAAAATATTTATGACAATAACAATAATTGTTATTGATAACAAAATTTATTAATGTATTAATGTATGATATTATATCATTAATATTAAATGATTGAATAAATAATCTATATTGAATTATTTCTATTTGAAAACGCTTAACGTTCTATCTTACTTCGGTTGTCGATACAACGTCAGTCTTGGTCTTGAAGCTATCATTATCAACGCGAACAACCTTGCTCGTCACATCTTAATATCCGGAAGTCTGCAAGCTATCGTTGATGCATGTTAAAACCATCCAAGACTTCCGGTTGCAAGTTTTGACCTTGTAGAAAAATGTTTCGTCAGCGTCGTTTCAGTTTCGTTTCAGTTTCAATGCATTTAAAGTAGCAGTCTTAGCGAACGATAGCGCGGATTGTAGGGTCCGATATTTTTCTCCCATTTCTTACAGTTAATAGTAATAATATTCTATAATTTTTCGATGTAGTGATAGACTAATTTGTTTTTAATAGTTAATGGCTTGCATACTTAAAAAAAAAGCAAAATGAGGAAAGATTCTTTCTTCTATGCTTAGAAGAAAGAAGAATTATCATATCAAAAAAGGAGTAATCATTCCATATTATCCTATCCTATGTGTCAAAGATAAAAGTCAATCAAACACAAAATTAAAATTTTAACAAAAAATGCTGATATCGACGAATAAATCAAATTGTGATTGGTTCTATCATCATCTATTGATCATCCATACCTTTGCTGTTACGTATACGTATAGCGATAATGATGTCATACGATATTCAGCGATAAATGATGACTTTAAGGTTTTGCCTCTACCGAAGGAACATCGACGACTATCAATTTGCGCAATTAATCTAATCGAGTCTTTATATCTGATACATAACGATAACATTATAGGAGAAATATTTTCGCAGTATTGAACGGCAATATATTTGGAACTAGAATTAAGATACACGTATAGCTCAAGAGAAACATTTATAATACAATGCACTATATTATGCGTTTATTAAAAAGTTCAAGAGATAAACTAAAAAAAAAATGTGTTTTTGATCTTAGTACACGGGCACTCTACACAAAGATAATAATTATTTGAATAATTTTAATTATTTCGTTATCCTCAAAATTTAATTTATTCTACGTTATTGTCACGCGTTAATCTCTGTGTTATTCAATATTAATACGATAACTATTTCACCAATTACATCTAATAAATAAATTATTAATGAGAAAATTCATAAGTTACACAAGTAATGTTAACAAGATTAAGAATAAAAAGCTTAGGACATATAGTAGTTAAAAATATGACAGACTTACAATAAACTCTTGTCTGCCCTGACCACGTCGTCCATGTCTCATGCCAGTGGTATGCAATATCGCTTCCATTAAGTCAATATCATCCAAAGCATCGATCGCATCGTTCAATGTACTCATAATACCCTGACAATGAGCGTGAAACTTTTTATTACCTACTAAATCATCTGCCGGAATATCCCTAAACGGAGGGAAAGCTCTATGATGCTGAGGAAATCTTTTAAAGTAACTGAAACAAAATAATCCCGTATACCTATACGTGACACACGCTTCATCGGACAAGAGTTTCCATATTAAAATTGCATCACATTATCTCTTATATGGTAGTATTAATATTTCAACGATCAATATTTTATCTTATCGTTAACATAGTGATTGAATTTCGACTCTAAAAAGTATTGCAAAATGTTACAACACCAGATAATTAGCGCCAAAAAAGAAAATGATGCAATACGTATTTATATATATTGTCTTACCTTATCATAATATCTACGCCAACTTTTACCGAATTAGCACGCAATACACCCCATGTTTCTCTTATAATTCTCTTTTCTTTAGTAGTCAAACCAAGTTTCGGATCTAAAATATCATCGCCTGGATTGCCCAGAAAATAGGTTAGCATAGAACCCATTTTAAATGGTGCCTCGTACTTTCTTTGTTATCAACTTAGTCTGTTCACGATCTTTCTATCAACACACTGTAGTTGGAATTTATTGTATTATAACTTCACTATTATAGTATAATCGATTTATTACAGCGAGTATTTGTTGTACCTTCAAAATTGTATACTACAACACTACACGTGTCACATGTATGCGTCAACTGGAATATTGCTAGTAATAAATTGCTACTAATAAAAATCAAATAACGTACTATTTCGTCCTTTTTTTTTTTATCTTTAATTATGTAGATAGATGGAGATATTGATAATATGTAGTCGTTTAATTTTAATGGTGACTGGAAGAGTTGCTTGCGTAACGGTAACTCGAAAACGACTGTTCTTTGGGCCGAAGTACATGTTGCTTTAAGTGGACTAGCCCACTGATAATTATCGTTAAAGGTAAAAATAGCAAGAACCAGCTTTCAGTTTCTCACGTACGATTTTATAATAGGAAATCATATCAAAGAAAAATGCTATTCTCTGCGAATACCGAAATATTTTAGAAAATAGCTCAAGAGCTAATAGTTCTACAGCTATTTCTTTTAATATAAATGACTGTTTGTAGCGTTTATAAAAAATGTATAAGGACTGTTAAAACTATGTATAAAAAACATTATATTAAAATTTATTGAAGTACCTGTGGAATTTATAAAATAAACGTATTGCATGAGATTGTGTTGAATATAACGAGAATAATAATTTAGCGATAGCCCTAATAATTGTAAACGTTCTAATACCTATTACATAACAAATTTAATACGCTATTATATAACTATATTATTATGTAACAAACATTAATATCGATAAAATATAATTCTAGTATTAACGACATATATGTTCTATATGCTCTGAATTGCGTTTTGATTCCATTACGGTCAATTAATTAAATTAACAGTTTCAGTCATTTCTTATATTTGCTTATACTTCGCTATCAAGAAAAGATAAAGTAAAATAACATTTTATTAAACCAAATTAATTTCGATGTTACGTACAAATAGAATAACTGCTTTAAGGATGCTATGTATTGCTTAATACTATTATACTTAATAATAGAGTAAAAGTAATACGCCTTATCCAATAATATAACTATTACGCTTTGTTGGCTGCAGCCCAATCTGAGCAATTATTAAATTGAACATTCAGAAAATTCAACTATAATTCTTTCTGAATAAGGAAGTGGTGTTATTTAAATCTGCAAGCAAATGAATTACGTACACTAATTTTATGTTGAAACGTATATATTGATTTTTCCGTTTAAGTCTTCCTGACTTGGAAGAACGGAGTTATAGTTATAAAAGCATAAAGTTAGCACGTAGTAACAAGAAATCTCGGCGTAACTTTTTAAGATATATTGTACATACCTAATGGAAAAGAATATATAGCAGTAACTAATATGGTTGACCTGGAAATATCTAATTATTATAAGAATATAATTTCAAAATGAATTAATTTTGTAAAATTATGTAGGCTTACGATTTATGACACGACAATCGCCATTGAAAGGCAGTTAAATATTTCAATTTCTTCGAACTTTTATTGGTATTTACAGCTTTTCTGTTTGATAATTAATCCTACCTATGGAAAATAACAAAAAGGAATATTCTCGCTTTATAGAAAGTCTTATTAAATTATTACCCATATCGATGAATTACCCTAGGAAATGATAATTTTTGAGGCGATTTGATTCGAAATAAGAACGTCTAACATCGAAGACGATGTCATCTATCTATGAATTATATCTGATAGATAATGATAGATTATTAATATAAAAATTAACGTAATATATAAAATATTACTGATAATACAACTGGGTATAACGATACAATGAAACAGCTCATTCTACTATAATAAATATTATTATCTAGGCAAAAAGTAATTGATAATTTTATTGTCGGTTATATCTATCATATATATCATAGACAATGATGTAAACGCTTGAAAAGGGAAACCAATTGATATCGCGAATATACAACTCTGCGAAGATCGCCGTTGCTTCTTGTGTGGAAAAATATCCTTATCTGATTTTGAGTAATCGAGAAAGTTTATAAAGTGGATAAATCGTACCAGTTAGTATCAGATGTTTAATGTATCCCAGGAGTATACCGATGTTTTAATAGTGACCAGTTTCTGCAGCCCTTAACAAGTTATATATTGTTTTATTTACGATATTTTGTAGCAGGTGAGTAATTATTTCTTACATTAACATTTTGAAGTGATTGTGCGTCTCTTCGTATACTTCCAATAGCGTTTCTGTAATGTTTAATATTGAATTGCAATGCTAGATGGATGTGAAACTTGTGCAGAATTTCCAACGTTCCACCTTCTTCTTCTTCTTCTACAAACGGTGCGCTTCGCTTGTAATGTAAATGTGAATAGTCTTCTATAGAACTCTAGATGACACTTGACCCCTCTACTTATCCTGGAATTCAGTGCTTTTGATTGCACGCGAAAAATACGCGTCCCGCCTGGTTAGATCGGCATCGTACAAGTATTATGACACAATTCGTACTTTGTTTAATTGTCTTCCGCTATGATCAGCCACGCTCGATCAGCTGTTAATCCAATTACTCTGGAATATTTATTTAGAGAAGAAGCACGACTTAGTCCGATGGTACCGAACAATACATCTTGTTTCCGAAGAAGAGACGTAAATTGATATATGTTTATGTTCTGGACGTGATAACGAGAAAGATGGCAATTCCATGATCTTCAATGGTATAACAGATTATACTAAGCATACTTGCAAATCCCCGAAAATTACTTGATAACACGGAAGATACAGTCATCGTACATAACGCGAAATACACAAAAAAGAGATATCTTGTATATTTCCTTTGGAATCGTTGCGTGTTTAAAAAATTATAATCTTCGAGAAACCAAAAGTCTAACAATTATAATTCTCCTACTGCCAAATAGAATTTTGTAATTTAAAACATAAATAACATCTAAATTTACAGACTCATTGCGTAATAAGTACAATTGCATTAGATTTATCGGGTGAACGGATAAAATAAAACGAAGACAAAAGAAATGGAAAAACGTAAAAAAAGAAAAAGTGAAATAACAGATTTATACATTTTAGTCTAATAAATTGACGTGCAACTTTAATTCAAACATTCTATGGTTCAACATGCGTTACATAAAGTCGAAAATAATAAAATAATATAAAATCATGTCATATATACATGCATTATACGATACATTAACATTAGTGTGCACAAAAATCTATTAAGTGTTGAAGATATAAACGTATGTATTTCTGTTCGATATTCGCGGATAATTTGTGAAACATTTTTTTCCATTTTCATCCAACGTAGCTTTGTAACTGTGCAAACATGTAAAACAGTGCATTTTATGTACAACATTTAATTCTTAACAACTATTATGGAGATTCGTTATTTAGGGTTAATTATATTAACGAGATTCATCTTTTTCGAGCACGTTCAATCGTTTCGTTCTTCAAGAAGCGAAAACCTGATATATCTTCGCAAATACCCCGTCCAAGGTTTTGCTCCACGCCTCAGCCACTTCCGGTGTGTATTGTTTCCCGAGTGCTTGAGAAAGCACTTTCAACACTACTCCTTTCAAATTCTAAAAATCGAAATCAAACATACGATAAATCATCTTTATTGCTCGTTGATCTTTTTAACAAATTTTTATAAATCAGATTTATTCTATTAATAAATTTTTGATAAGCGATAAATAACAGTTTATCGTTTGCCACGTACAATTATAGTTCTGAGAATTGTATAGCGGAGTTTTCTATCGAGAGAAACGTTCATCATTAGCACGTTGACCGCCAGGCGAATTTTATACAGTGTCTCGCTCTATAAACTGCAATAGTTTAAAATATACTATTTTGTAACATTCAATTTTGTATCTACGCACCTATTCCCTTACAATCTTATCTAACTAGTTCACGTTATTGAACATTTTTTAATTTCCGTGAAATTTATCTTATTTTAATCATTGTAAAAAATTGATTAACGTGAGTCACCGACGATTACCGTGGCAGTGAACGCATTAAGAAAGGACGTTTCGTCTATCTTAATGAAAGTTTTCGATCGTAATAAAAATCAATAAGTATTTTGGATTTTTTATTGTTATTTTCGTACTCGTACCTCAAATTCCTCTTTCGTTTGGCCGCGTCTTTTATGCCTCTCGCCCAAGCCGATTAGGCTCGCCTCCATTAATCCTGGGTCGTGCAAGGAATCGATAACACTATTTAAGGCCGTAATTACGCTGACACAATGAGCTTGAAACCGTTTATTAGCCGGCAATTCGTCCAGCGGAACGTCCGCGAAGGCGCTAAAGTATCGCTGATATTCTGGATATGTTTTAAAGAATCTGAAAAGAATTACCGGACAGTCGAGTTTCGTCATCGTCAAAATGTTCAAATCGGCGTTAAATTTTATAAACACTATATGAAAATCACATAGGAAACATATGATAAATTTATCGTATCCATTTTTATCGGTTTTCCGACCTTTATGTCGCTTGATGGCTAAAAAAAAGCATTTCGATATGGAATAATTGAGAAGGAGAATAATCTAATAGAATCGAAAATATAAACCCGAAAATAGATGATAAATCGATATTTTGTAAGCAACGAATGATATTAATTTAATTTAACATTAATCTGTATAACTAAAGTTATTCATATCTTTTTTATGTTCCGGAGATTGGCAAAATCAAGTGCAACGACAGTCTTGATACGAAATTGATTGCTAACATATCGAATATTGTATAAAACGCAGCAGATGTGAATTATTACGTTTCTCAGCTATTGCATTCGTAATTTTAATGAAATGTTTGTCGAACTTATTTGCCATTTGAAGAAACAATTTATCGCTATTTATGGCAGAGGATCAACATATTATCCTAATAGCGTGTTATTAACGCCAGCTTTTGTTTGCATTTATTAGAACAAGTATTACAAACTGCGCAAAGCTTTGTAAGAAAAACAGGAATTAAATAGATGAAGTAAAACTAAAACAAATGCGTAGCGTTGGTATTCTTTAAGATAAGCCAGATCAAACAAGCTGAAAGTTAAGATCGTTTAACTCGAAAATTATACAAATATTTTGTATCGAAATTAAAAAGAGAAAAAGAAAGAAATGACATAAAACATAATACGAAGATTTTTGATAGTTTATCTCTTGGCGAAGGTTATCGATAATTAAAAAAAAAAAAAAGCAAAAAGGAGAAAAATATGAAGGCAACAGGCTTACAGATAACCATAAACTATAGTCAATACGCTGTTTATTCAGCTATCTTTTTATCGATTCGGTAGTTTTCCGAAATGTATCTTCTTCGCTTTCTTAGATTCGCAACAGTTGACTAAAAAATATATATCACTTACGTGGTCATCACGGCAATCCCGGAAGCCACCTCGTCCTTTCTGATAACGGCCCACGTGTTCTGCACTAATTTCTTCTGTTTCTCCGTCAACCCTGTAGCTTCATCGATTCTGTTATCGTCCGATGACGAGATTCCGAAAAAACGAAGGAACGTTCCCATGTTCGGTGGCCGGATATCGTCGAAAAAGAACGAAACCCTTCGCAAAAAGAGGATAATGATTTTCGTTTCCCGAATCGAAAGGAACCACTGTATAAGTGGTGAGATGGTACGCGGTTCCACGATATGACATTTCGTTTAAGGAACGATGAATGAAAAATGAAAATAAGAACGTGACAGAGGGTCTGAATGCACGTTGAATAAATCGATTCGATGTCTAGATCACGTCATGATCGCCGGTTATCAGCGTGCAAGCGGTGCACAATTACCGTAATTCTGTATGATATGTCACGTGCCACGTACTGTCGTTTCAATTCGCTCAATCGCTGACACGGTTGGACGACGACTACTCGTTCTTCGAGTCCGACTGACGGCACTGCCTATGTATCTAATGCTATTTTAAATCCACCCCCTCCGCTTGATCGTCGCTATGTACTACTAATACCACGCGGTTAAATGATTAAAGAATTAAACCTCTTTACACAATCTGCAACCAAATGGTTAAGTCGGTTAACCGATTCGACTAGTTAACGCTTATGGTCACTGAACTCCTCGTTCGTTCGCCGAACACCAATAACGTTCGATCGTTCGATCCTTGTTGCAAGTGGCTTGGTGACGACGACCGCGACGAATGCCCCTACTTCGTTAGCCCCTAAATTGATTTACGATCGTGCCACCGGCATCCGGTTAATTAATTCATATCGAGTTATCTCGATATGGTAAACTCGTTACTTTTAATCGATTAACCTTGCGCTACACGTTGCCGCAATGCATCGACGATACATGCGCCAGTTGCTCCGCCAGATAAATGTTCCTTGTACACGCTTCCTTTTTGCTTTTTATATCCTTTTTGCCTGTGATATCCCTACCCTGCTTTTAATGCATCCTTTTCATCGATATTCGTTTTTCTTCTTTACTATTTCTATCTAGGAAAAGTTATCTGACCTAAGTAAAATATTCTTTACAACTTTATATAGGTTCTGCTTTTTTGGTTGTGAATAAGAACGTGAATTGGTACGAAGATTCGCTACTTATTACGAATATCTTAAGGGTACGACAGAAGAAATAAATAAAAAGAATTAAGAAATTAAAAATCGTTACAAGAGATCAGAAAAATGATAAACATGACAATTACAAGCATAAGAAGTTATGACAGGAACATTTCAAACGACTTAAAATGCTCACATCAAGATAACGTGCTTTAAAATTCATTAGGAATATTATTCTGTGATACAGACGCGATTTATTGTCAGTCGAAGAACGAGCCAATGATATAATATAACATAGCACAACATAATATAATATAACGTAAAACAAGAAAAAAAAACATCAAGATGAACTGCAACGTTAATGATCAAAGCAGGATAATTCATTTAAATTGGAACCTGTGGCCGCGAGAACAGGTAAGAATGGCAACAATGTAACATGTACTCTCACTACCAAATCATGTGTCGATACATCTGCCATCTATGAACTGTCGCTAGAAATATAGAGTTATAAACATAGTTATATTCAAATTAATTTCTAAGCTAAAATCTTTAACCGTTTTAAAACTAGTTCCGTCGTACGCTTCCCTTTGTTGAAAGGACTTATTTACTCTCCTTGCTCCTATTCGTAACAAAGCGGTCCAAAGTCAGATAACAGCGGCTAACTTGTCAAATGTCATCGTTACCTTTAAGTTGCAACGCATAGAAGAAAATATTTAATATGTTAGCAATGAAACATACTGAACGAAATAGTTATGGTGTGGGCACGTTTGCTTAAGCGAAAGCTTCGTGGGCACGCAGGTACATGAATGCTCGCTTCTCTTTGTGATACAGAGTATAGAGAAAGGCGATTGTCTTCTCCAACCACTTGTGACGTCAAATTTAAAGTTATATGGCGACAACTAAAACCACTTTGTGTTCCCGCCTATCATCACATGTACATGTTACACCGTTGCCGTTCTCATCTGTTCTCACGTGTGCGGTTTCCAATTTAGGTGGATGATCCTGTATAATCCTGATTATAATTTTTCCCACTGACGCCACTCTACAAACTATATTAGACAAATATAATCGCTTAAACCTCTCATAGGATTTCCATATAGAATGCAGAGAGTTATACTTTTTGACAAACGTCGAAAAGTCAAAAGGATAAAAGGTGTTCTGTTAAATGACGACAATGAACGATAAAATCATCGTTTCATTTAAAGCTTTGACACATGTCTAGTACAAACAAGAAATTAAGGACTCTCAAAACGACATGATAAATCTTGGCTACGTTGTTTCTCCTATTATGATGGGACGTGCTATGATTGATAAGCATTTTCCTTGTGACAAATACGAATTGATGTGCACCTGTCAGGTGGCAAAATTGCGACATCATTTTAATTGTTTCGCATGAGATTCACGTACAATAAGAAAAAGATACAAGCTAGTTACTAGTGCCACATAATCATTTCGAAATATGTCGCCTTCCATGCAAGGGAAAATCGACGATTCGATCGATTTGTACTGTTTTATATTGCTAGCGATTGAATCGAATTTCAAGTTGCATAAAATAATGAAAAGTTTTGTTTTACAGACAAATAAAACAAAGTCAGAAACAACGAGCATGACGGGTATAGAAGTCGATTTAGAAAAAGTAGACGATGGTGCCGACGAGAAAGACAAACCCATCAAGGAGGAAAATAGTAGAATTTATTTACAATTAATATCAAGCATTGTAGGTAAATATCGTTTATTACAACATATAAGACGAGTGGAAAAATTTTGTCGATCTTAAGCAATAAATGATTCGGTAAATCTCTCTCCACTTTAGTGTTACCAATTATCATCGTTCATCGATAGAAATCAATAAAGGATCAATAAAAATATCGTCAGAATTTTTGTACTTGTATGATAGCCTATTAACATAATGATAGTGAATATAGTTATTTATTAGAATTTAGCTATACAATCGTAATATTGTCATCAATTTCATATTATTTAGCAATCAGAGACGATGAAAATATGCAGCTTCCGGAAGATCTTCGAATCTTGGATCTTAAAGTTGTACCAATTTTCAATTTTACAATTTTGTACCAATATATTTTGCATATGAAGCAATTTTCGTGAAAAAGTAGTGTCTGATGATTCTAATCACGCCAAAAGAAACGCTATTTATCACATCATGTCATGAAAAACCTGTAGAACTTTATTTCTTAATAATAATCATTATCGTTATCATTATACGCTACAATATGTCGTAAGTTTTCTTAATAGCAAAAATGAATGAGATAATTACATAGTTAAGAATTAACTGTTGATAGAATAACGATCTCATTAAATTCTTCAAAACTTCGACCTCCTTTATTTCTAGTTCATTTGAATATATCTGTATAGTCCATGAAGGTCTTGATAAAAATTTGTATTAAATTATAGTATACTTTGAAGATCACCTAGAAATGGAAATGAACATAATTTTTTGCGTAATCGAGAAGTTTAAAATCTTCAATTTGGGAAAACTGTGTATTAAAACACGCTAGATATTCATAAGGGCTTGGAAGTTGATAATAAAAAGAGAGGCATAAAATCCTCTGAATAAATACGGTCGTTATGTATCATTTTCTGCTTGTTATCTTTCCTTTGGAAAAAGAAAGCAATGCACTTATACCATTTTTCCACTGAGCCTCTCAATTAGTGCAATCTGAATGTAATCGAGAAATATAATATATATCTTTTGTTTTTATTTTCTTTAAGTTAACCTAACACTACTGGCTTCTGGAATATGTTTCTCTTGGTCAGCAATTGCTGTAGAACAATATGAAGACCTAAAAGATGTCGACAATGCAGGCTGGGTAGTTGTTGCGTTGAATATCGGTGCCGTCTTCGGACCTATTCTATCTGCATTACTGCTAAATCGCATCGGCAGGAAATGGCTCATCTATGCAACGAGCGTCCCATTTATCGCCTGTTGGATACTCACGTATTTTGAAAAATCCTGGGCCTATCTTTTCGTGGCAAGATTCTGCGCTGGTATATCGATCGGTGTCTTATACGCCGCAGTCCCACTGTATATCGGAGAACTGGCAGAAACAAAAATTAGAGGAGTGTGCAGCTCGATGATGCCTGTGATGCTTAATTTGGGATCTATATTTGTATACGGCGTTGGTCCGCGAGTGGATAAAAGGGTAATTGTTTCAGATTTTCGACTAAAACGTTATGAAATCATTATAGAATCAAAACATGTTGTTAAAATAATAATCACGCGAAAATATGACTTTATCGTCTTAAGTAGATGAAATCTACGAGTACGGAAAATAACGAAAGAGAGAAATATAATGTTTGTAAATTTGTATTCATGAACATTGATAAAAATGTTGAAAAGAATCAGTGATCAAATTCTAAACGATAAAAATCGATAGATATTACATATTTCAACTTAAGAGTAATCACAAACGAGTCAATTTTACACTTGTTTCAGATGTTCGCATTGATGAGTATAATACCAACAGCCATATTTCTATTAACTGCTATATGGTTACCGGAATCGCCTTATTATTACTTAATGAAAAATAAGGAAAAATCTGCCGCGCTAACCTTGGCATGGCTAAGACGTAAGAATAACAATAATAACGAGATACAGGAGATGAAGAAATCGGTAGAAGCGGAAAGACAGGGCAGCTACAAGGAATTATTCGTGGTAGCGGCACACAGAAAAGCGCTTTTGCTCGTGTTATTGTTACTTGCGGGTCAACAATTTTCCGGATTTATGGGCGTTTTATCCTATGCCAGCACTTTGATTAAAAGTTTCCATACAAGTTTCGATGATAATTCCATTCTTCTGTTAATAAGTGCGATATCTATGATTACATCCTTAATATCTTCGTGTGTAGTCGACAAACTCGGTAGGAAACCCGTATTCCTGATATCGTCGTACGGTAGTTCGCTATGTCTTATCGTCATTGGAGTGTATTTCTTTCTTGAGAAATTAAATATGGACGTTCGTAGCCTCTCTTTGGTACCATTGATCGCGCTCATAGTTTACATTGTTAGCGTCGCATTTGGTCTAAGCTCGATTCCAGCGATCATCACCTCGGAGATTTTTGCAATAGACATGAAAAATTGGGCAACCATGGTCACTAATAGTTACGGATCCGTACTCGGCATAATCGTGGGCAAATGTTACCAACTCGTATCAGATCATGTTGGAAATCACGTAATATTTCTCGCCTTTGCTATTATCGAACTTGTAATTGCTATCACTGCTTCCGTCGTCATGCCGGAAACGTCACAAAAGACTTTAGGAGAGATTCAGAAAATTTTAAATAAAAGCACAGCTAAACATTCGAATAAGACGAAAGACGGAGAAGAGGAAAAGAAATAAAAAACCTATGCATTCTATTTATTTAAGCTTCTTCTGTGATTTTCATTGCATCATTGGAACCCTATTTCAAACTGTTCAATTACCACGGGGAAGTGTAAGCGTCTCGTATACGTTCATGCATGCAAATTTTTCAAACCTCTGGAAATGTTAATACGAAATAAATGAGTAGAATATTAAAAAAAAAGAATAAAAAACATTTTATTATATGCCAATACTAAATTTCAAACACCGAAATGAGTAAGATAGTGACGCATTCGTTTACGTTCTCTTGCCGTCTGGCTCACGATCATTGCATTTGTACCTACAACGTAAGAATTTTATCTCGTGATTATATCAGTTGATAAAGAAATAAAAGGGAAGATATGAAAATCGGATATGAAAATCAGATATAAAAATCAGATATGAAAATAAAATATAAGAACATACGTATGTATATATAATATATATTTACTTTCCTGCAGTTCTGCAGAAAATTGTTTTGGGTTCTGCGCAGTTGCCCTATTTAAATTTATCGGATCATTATTGCCGTCACGGTCACTTTCCACCTTAAGGAAGAAGATATTATCAATACGGTGTCCATTTTTAACAATAATGTGTTATACATGTGAAATAATGTGAAATAAACTGTCATTTCTATAATAAAAGCAATACAAGCAAAGATTATTTGCCTACCTCCAGAATAAATTCCATTGGAGAAAATTTGGATTTAACGTTTTTTTCAGTTTCTTGTCTTTCTTTGTTTCGTTTCGATAGTAACAACGAGATTCTTGTCGACTGGCTGATGCGACTGCTTCTTCTTCCTTTCGATAGTATAATCAAAAGAAAAAGAAAAAGATTGGAAAAACATTTTTAATCCCCATAAAACTAAAATTAAAAACTATTTCCTTAGAAACTATTTACTTCACTGATTATATGTATATTTATAATTATGATTAATATTTATATATTACATACGTAACAATATCTGTAACAGTACTCTTAAATCTCAAGTAGTAGAAATGGTACAGCGGAAAATTGCATAGCTTGGAATATTGCGTTACTTTGTCTTGGTTGATCCAACAACATGTTGCTATCCGAACTTATGGCTATTTTTGGTGTTTTCGGTTTTGTTTGTTTCTTACGATACAGTCTGTTGTTTTCCATAGACTTTTGATGAGAATCTCTTTCTTGAAAATTGCTTGCATTAGTATCGTCCGTCGAGTTTGTCAACTTATCTGCTTCCATCGATGCCCACATCGCTTTCCGATATTCCCAATATCGTTTACCATATATCCAATATTTCAATGGAAGACCATATACAGTCTGTGACTCTGGATCAGGTTTGCACACATAACACTATTTAAAATTTATTCTTAATTTTATACAAGTTTAACATTTTATCGCTCAACAGATTAATGAAATGAAGTTTCTTCTAAAACATATACATTTCTTATTCCATTTCTCGTACGTAGTATTTGTGACATCCTTTCAACATAATTGTCCATAAGTTCTATCATTATCTCAATTACATTGTTAGAATATTTTGTCTGCGTCGCAATATACTCCTCGGTCATTAAGTACGGTAACTCGGTAATTAACGCTTCCATTAGATCTGACATAAAGTTCTGTAAATGAAATGTAATTTACATTATATAATATTTCTTCATCTATTTTATATGCACAGAATATAACAAACTGCGAGATCCCTAAACGTTAATCCCATGTCCTTGTGAACCATTGCGATGTAACCAAGAAAATAATCTCTGCGAGACGGTTTATCGTAATAACTTATAAACAGGGCACATATGATGTCGCATATAGTAATAAATTTTTTTTTAATTATAGCTTCTTGAACGAATTCCGGAATTGATTCATCTTCGAAATACTTCACGTATTGCGGATGATTTTTAAAAAGCCTGTGAGTTAGTATATTTCATATTTTATCTATCATCTAAATTTATATGTACTTGCATTTATAAAGATTACACTGAAACAGTTTATAATTACATAGTACAAATTGCAAATCCATAATGCGAGGTATCCTTTTCCACGGCCAACCAAATTTCTTTTACTTTCTTGAAATCTTCGCATTCGACTTGAACACATAGTTGCGCATCGTAATCTTTAATCAGTTTTAAACCAGCAAACTTATAATTAAGGAAATTTCCCATTTCTTTGGAATTTTAAATGCTCAAAGGTATGGGCATATTGTGACACGTGTAATATTCGTACAAACTGAATATCGCGCTTAACACTGCTACGAATCTTGGGTATTTTTCAACTTTATGTAATATACAGAATTTGACATAGAATAAAAAATAAATATATAGTATCTGCTTCATGGCTGATCATTGGTTCTTGTGTAACGTCTTTCGATATTTCTTGCATTTGACCAAGACAATATGCAAGTTTGACGGCTATTTTTCAATTGTATTCTCTTTGCTTAGAAAGATTCTCTAATGTTGAGAAAAATGTAAAAAGAGGTTGTACTATGCGTGTTTACTTATTATACTTTAATACTAAAATTTCATTTTTGCAAGAAATACATTTAAACAAACGAGAACATGATTCAATCGAAAATTTATATGTCCTTAGCTGGTTTCATTTGACAATGAAGGTAAACTACAATCATTAAAATTTAATACAATAATTGCTTATAATAAATTACAACATTTAGCAATTTCTATATTGAATAATTTTATTTTAGACACAATTTATTACATTATATTTATAAGTATAGATATGTAAAAATGCAATTTTAGGCAGCAACTTTCCCTAACGTATCTGCATATTGAAATTCTGTACTATTCTCATACTCGCACATGTCCAATGCAATTACACAACTTTCTCGTACAACTCTCTTACTGTCGTTTAAATACTTATTTAAAATATCAAAACAATATGGAGTAGCAATAGAACCCAATGCTTCTGCACATTCGTGACGCACCATTTCATTTTCTTCTGTGTCCTTTAAAGAAGCTTCTAAATGTGGGACAGCAATCTCTTTCTGAAGTTGTCCAAGAACAAAAGCTATCTCATGTTTGAACAAAGCACTGCCTGCTTTTAAACCTAAAATTATAAAAACAATAAATTATAAAAATATAGCTGAAAAAGGAAAAAAGAATCATTATTATTTTATTTACCTTCGCTAAGAGCAAGAATACTGTCTGGGGTACATATATTTCTCAAAGAAAACATGGCTCTGTATCTTTCAAACAAAGGAACATTTTCATTTAAAAGAATCTCTTTTAACTTCTTAACATCAGCAATATCTGCTGGTGGTGCTGGGTCCACGGACATATAAGGACTTTTTTCCAAATTTGTTGAATGGCTATTTAATTTTAACCATTGCAATCTGCATAATGCTAATTCACATGTTTCTGCAACCTCTGATACATAATCTTTGCTGTATTCTTCTAATATAGGTATTACAGTAGGATCTCCAATTGCACCTAAAGCTTCGCCTATTATAAAGAAATATGTTACTTATTATATGTAATATACAGAATTTGACATAGAATAAAAAATAAATATATAGTACCTGCCTCATGACGGACCATTGGTTCTTGTGTAACGTCTTTCAATATTTCTATAAGAATTGGTATAGCACGGGAATCTTGCATTTGACCAAGACAATATGCAAGTTCGTGCTTTAATAATGCTGATTCATCATTAAAGCAATTATGAATTTCTTGAATAGCTTTAGCTCCACCGATATTTTTTAACGTAAATAGAGCACGAAATCTTTCTTTTAATGGTCGATTTTGGTCATTTAAGACACGACCAATTGCAGATATTTGATTCTCATTTACTTTTAACATATTTTCAGGTTCTTAATGAAATTAATTGGAAATATAAAATTTGCTAATGTTTTATAAAATTTATTCCATTATAATTACAATTGACACCACTTTTTGTAAGTTCTAAACAAAAAAGTATTATATGTACTAAACTGCTGTTATATAGAAACATTTGAGGTTAAGTATCAAATTGAATGATGTCACATGGTCAAAATTTCGCAGAAAAAATAAGGGATATATGTATACACAGTGTACATCAATTAAATACTACAATATACACATAAAATTATAATTCACGAATTATAACGCTATATTTAAAATATGGCACAGAGTAGAACAGATAGAATCGGAACAATATTTACAAGGTAAAATTATTTTGCAGATGTTTATGGAATTTTAAGGAATATATTCTATATAAAAATTAAGAATTGTACCATTAGATAAATTGTTTATTATCATATAGATCATTTTTAACGTCATATATTATACACACAACTATTTATATACAAAATTAGTGGCAACAAATAAAAGTATTTCCATTCTATTAAAAATGATAAATGCGATAAAAGGTTAAAATTCAGTTACTTCAAGTTCTCAGGATAAACAATTATCCTAAAGAAAACAATTTTATTTTTCTAAATTATTTTTAGAGTAACGTCACTGTTACGTGCAGATGTATTACATCC